>UZAN01042439.1:11774-41084 GCA_900618425.1 Echinostoma caproni
CAGGAGTCTACACAAAGCTGGTCTGTGCATAAACTTGTTTCGGAGATTTTGTGGACTCCGAATTTTCCGCTAGATTGTGTTTGTCTAGACTGGGATCCCTTTTGAGTACAGATCTTGGAACCATATTGTCATGTTGGTATTCGGATACGGTCACTGCACTGAGCGGTAATCGTGAGCACATCTCCACTCCATTATTGTTAGAGTTTTCCATCGAATTTTCGTTCATAAGTTCCGATCTTTCGGGAGCATTTACAGTCATATCACCTTTACTTTTTCGATAAAAAGCTGGTTTTGTCAGGGATAACACTTCCAATCCTTCCTCGTGGGACAAGTGAGTAGGATCTACGATCCTCGATCCATAGATTTCAAATTTCGACTTTTGCCTGCCGTCACATCGATCAGAAACCGGCGTTTCTGGCATAAGTTTTACATCCAAGGTTGAGTAGTTAGACTTCCCATATGCAATCGGATCCCGCTGATCCTCACAACGCTCATAGTTTGGATCACCTTGTTGACCCAGAACTTCAACTTGATATCCGGGTCTGTATAAGAATTCCCGTGGAGTTGCTGCAATCGCTGAAGTCCATGATTTCACCTGGTTGTTTAGCAGATGCAAACTGGGCGTGTACATTCGGTTCACATCGGCCGTATGCGGTGATTTGGTCACTTGTCGATCTAGAGATCCTTTGGTCCACATGTACGTTTGTGTGACGGGCTAAATAAAAAACAGGGATCAAATCAAAAATATATGTAGTTGTATGTCTCAACAAGGAAGTTTGTTGAACATACTGAAGCGATTATTGTTTAACGATTTGCACCAATACTTATTTCTAACGATAAAGAATTCAGCAAACTGCCGTAAATTGGGAATAGTTAATTGTCATAAATGCGTCTTTCAGCGATAGAAACCTGAGAGGAATTATGCAACCGTTTTGTTCATTGATAGAAAATTTGAAGATGAAATGATCAAAAGGTATTATATGAGGGTTTTTTTCTTTATCATAAATTTAAGTGATCACATTCACCAGAATAAATCTGTTAGCTGAGCAAAAAGCGCTTGGGAAATAAAGTTAATTTATTTGAAAGTCGACATGTACAAAAGGTTTGGTAACATTTCAATCATATTTGATTGATTAGAAAATTTGTTTATTGGGTTATCTGTAGAGGCCACGCATCACAATCCGCATGTAGTGCTTTACATGGGGTATTGCAAATCGATCTAATGTGTGTCTGTGTTTGTGTATCTGTTTTCGCATCAATCCAATCCGTTTCGTAAGTTCTTGTGGAATGGAATGATTCTTTTCGGCACAGAACTTAGTGGTCCACATGAAGACAAATTGAACACTCAGGGGAAAAAGCATAGCATGCAAATAGGGTTCAGTGAACTTAGTAACTTCGGTATACATCATTTGGAACGTTCAATACAAGAATGTTTTTCTGCTTCCATAAATTATCGATAAACAGCGGATAATTAAAATAACTTGTAATAGATGGGATAGGTTGGGTCGAAGGGAAATCAGACCCCCATTTTTCATGATCTTCCTTTCTAACAAGAGTAATCATGGCTAAGCCGCCAAAAGATAAAGATTAATATTTATCACCAAACAGGGAATCTCATGGATGTAGTTTCTTCCACAGCTGAGTTGAGTGGGTGGTGTTTGCACTGCATGCTGCCCGTTAATTCAGCATATTTCCAGATCGGTTCCAAGGAACAATGCAAACATGAGACACGTTAAAGAGGAAATGAGCGAATTGAACTCAAGGTGAACGACAGCGAGGGTACTTTGTTGAAGCAATGCACGATGTAATTAATGGTGGTCGAAATTGTAAAAATATACTAATTACGGCTCACTGATAACCCGTTATCCGGAAGTGTGGAAAGAAAGAATACAGCACCGGGGAAATAAAAGATTACAGCAAGATGTAAGCAAGGGAAAGCATTTGCTTCGGAGGATGCGATTGGCCTATACCCATTGGATGCACCGGATTAATTTACTTTTGTTAATCCTCTAATCGCCGTGGTTTCTTTACTGAGTAGAAACCTCTTGTGTACTCGGTCAGTGTGAGGCATTAGAGCTGGCAGTCACCGTGTAACACATCCCGTAATTATTTCTTGGTAGACTTTCAAACAAGTGCTGCATAAGTGTATCGTTGATTTCCTGACTCATGTTTTCTCTGCTTATGGGATTTTAGACCGAAGTGTAACCCAAATTTATCTGCGTTTATTTATTCTCGCGTTATACTGGATCGAATTGAACACTAACCTCTTCGGTGTCCACCTAATCAATGATGAACCCTTTCATCGGGTTCGGTGTTTCATCCGGCCAGTGATACTCGTTACATCACACACAGCAAGAAGGTTGTTTGTATGATTCGAACCCTGACTTTTGAAACACTTTCGCCGTTCAAGTATGATTTCTCAAATGAGGTAGCGAATGAAATCGATAAAACAGTTAGTTGTCGCATAGTTGATGTTAAGCTTGTTACATGTCTGCATGTGAAAAGGAAACACTAACAAATCTATGCATTTATAGGTTTACCACATTTAGGAAATGGTAATGACTTTTCAGGATTGCAAACGGCAATAATAGAAACTGAATCACGTGGTAAGCGGCTCCATTTCCCTAAGCTCATTAATCTTGTTAATTAGCTCGCACATGTTTTATTCCCAACCGATATGATATCTTCAGTGTAATCGCTTTGTGGTAGGTAGGGGAGGGGTGGTAGAATCAACAGGCATTCATCTCTCCAGGTTACTTGTTATTAAATGCGGAGCAAATTCATCAAGCCCATGTAACATTCTGTTTCTTGAACAAGTGATCAGTTTTAGATGCCCAACAAACAGGGGCGAGTTCTGCCAAGCTTGCAATCCAAATGACAAGATTGTCAAATTAAACTTACATGTGAATGGGTTAGAATGACGGAACAAATTACTTTAAATCAAACATGATATTTAGAACCAGGATTCTTAACGTCTGCATAGTGTTTCTTCGTCTGATTGCTAAGTGTCTACCAAAACATGATACCTGAAGAACGAATTCCAAAGCAGGCCCATTAATGTAAGGCAACACATGTTCGAAGGCCAGAGAAAAGATTTGATAATCAAAATAAAAAACCTCAAAGTTCGTCTTACTTCAGAAAGTAGGAAAAACAGTACATCGACCTTTTCCGATGTCATACTGGCTGAATTAACAGATGGTCTAAGTGACAGAAGGGTTCAACAAAAGCAGCCACGGAGTTTCATGTTCCTCAAACCAACAAGAAATCTCTTTTGGTGCGCTTGTAAAGTTTGTGCTAAATGCATCATGGCGGATAAAATCAGACACATTCTCAAGTAAGGTGTGTACCAAAACTGATTTGTCAATACTGGCTCAGGGGAATTTCTAACATCAAAACCCAGTAAAAAAACTCATTTTTTTCTTTTGTTGTTATTCTTCGTTAAAGAACGGTCAAGTGGCTAAGTTGTTGTATTACAGCCCTTTCGCATACGCCTTTCTGAAAGTTTTATCCCTATATATTCAATAAAAGAATTTAATAAAAAGAAAAGCGATTGACGCACTCCGTGAGAGAACCTTTTAATTAAACGAAACGGGTAAGTAATTTCCACTACTTCCTCATCAGTTTGCACATTCAATAAAGGCATGATGCTTAACGTGTTTCATCTGTGTTTAGATACTCATTTCATCATTCAGTAACTGCACGATGAGGTAGCTGTCTCAAAGGATCCCAGAGGCTCATCCATGCTGGTTCCCAAACAGTGAAATAGGTTTTTTTAGGAAGTTCAAAGTTTGATCTTGTAACTAATTTTATTCTTTCAGTGAACACAGAGCGAGTCTTTCAGTGCCTTTTGCCTTTGGGTGTAAACGATCAAAGAAGCGGCAATCATTAATTAGTTCTTGCTTGACCAAATGCCCAAAAGTAGTTATTTTAGGCATTATAAATACCAGTGTAACGAATCAGTTACATGAGCAATACTCCAAGTTCCACACAACACCTTGGTTGGGGGTATAGAGGAGGGTGTGGATAAATAAAGTGAATTAAGGAAAATCAACGTATAAAGTGTTTGGAATACTTTGTTTCTTTCACATTACTGGAGAAACTCTGTTCAAGTATGCTTTTATGTAAGTAGGATAATTGGAATACTTCAGTTATTCGATGGGATTTTATGCCGTTATTGAGCATATCCGAAAGAGAAATATACAACTACCTTCTGGAAAGGGTCATTCAGCTCACTGATTTGTGAATCACTGATACAAAAACCTTCCATCATGTATTGTCTTTATCAATTAGGCAAAAAGTTATACTTTTTCCGCTCGTGTTGCATTTTTTGCCACTTACCCTCTCGAGTTCCTCCTACCGATCGACGGTCGTATACCTGACACAAGATATTCATCACAGCATGATTGGATAATTCAATTCCACTAAGGCCTGAGCATCATCTTCATTCCAAGTGACATAATTAGATCTATTTTGTCATAAGAAAACACAGTCCGGTATAGAATCAGCCTAAGTGTGATCCCACGGGGTTTAGGAGTAACTACACAGCCAGCCAGCCACCCTGCCTGCCCCCCCTTTAGCCGACCGGCTAGTCAGATTATCCGTACATCAGTTCGACCCAACTAGTGATGGCCAGTGATGATTATCAGTACGAGCGAAGAAAGCTAATTATGGAGAAATCTTTAAAGCGTACCGGACGCGGTTGACAGTGAAACTAACTCAGTGAGCTTACTCGGAACCTGTCCGTCGAAGTGGAAGTCTGATAACTGGACGGCGACTGACTTGTGGCAAAACAAATTCGATGCGCATCTCCTCGTTGTCCAGACAGCATCGAGTTCTCTCCATCCTCATCGTCTCGCGGTTTGGCATTGAAATCTTGAAAGAAGACGACAGATATGACAATTCAATCAATTTGAGATTAGACACTCTGGTCACCTTTCAGAAGCTGCACACATGAATATCAGAGAGTTGATGAAATTCACACGACTTAGTTTAAAGAACTCCAATGAAATATGTGAGTAGTTTACAGAAAATTAAGTACATAATTAGGATGGTGGGCATTTTGTACACGGATACTTCAGTTTCTGTTGACCCCCAAGGCAATTATTTACTAAAAGTTCAAAGTATGTATATCAGTTTTATTACAACAGATATAATGATTAAACAGAAGTTACAGATCCGAAATGAAGATCGATAAGTAGTTTAAAAGCAGCAGTGAAAAATTGATATTTTGACTAGGATTTGGAGAATATGACTACTTTGAGATCTTGAAAATACAAGGGCACCTTTATATATATATAATGCATGGTTTACATGTTTTTTCGTCAGGTCCAAAGTTAAGCACTGACTGACGTGAAACGAAAAATGTTTCCGTTAAAATAATTTCTACAACAATTCAGATGAAATTTGGTCAGTCTAATCAGTGCTCAACACTCCTATAAATAAAGAATCCAAGAAAGAGATGTGGGTGAGTGAAGGTACTTGTACAGTAGGACACGATGAGTTCATGTCCATTGATTGCACCATTACAAAATGTGTACTAAGCAGCCACAGGTGTGTTTTATGTACGAAGATATTCTCATGTGGGAAATTATGGCTCATAATCGATTTTCAGGAATCACGGGGAAAGAAATTCGTTCAATTTTTCAACTCAAGATTCAGCTGCTTTTAACTTTCCGTCGAGGATTGTCATCTGGGACTGTTCATGAGCAAACGTGGCAAACTCAGACCAGGACAAATTTGAGCTACTTGATGATAAAACAATAGGAAATCAGTCTACTCTGCAGGCAGAAGAGAGTGATTTGCAGTTCCTCTATTGATATTAAAAAGCTGAATGCTCCATTTATTTATTGTTCGCCTGACACATACCCCAGTTACGTTGATTCCAGTTCTCCAAACTTCCAACCTTCGTTTGATCCTATCACTTCTAGTGAGAGGTATAAAAACAGGTGTTCTCTCAAGGTGTCGACCGCACCTGGTCCAGACAACTTGAGTCGCACTCTTCTTAAACAGAGTGCTCTGCCACTGTCTCACAATTTTGCACACATAGCTAATCTTTCACTCGAACTCCGAACTATTCCAGACTGCGGGCGTCCAGTGAGAATTACTCCCATCCCAAAAGGAACGTCAAAGGCCCTAAGAGCAAAGCGTTTTAGACCAATTGCTCTCACTTCCACTGGTTTGAAATTGATGGAGTGATCAGTTCTACACCGTCTTCGGTTATCCCTCACCACCCCCGATGACACTTATCAGTTTGCATACAAACATAACCGCTCCACATTAGATGCCATTTCTTCTCTAGTTCATTTCATCTGTAAGTTTCTTAACGAGAAAGCCAAGTGTGTGCATTGTGCATTTCTGGGCTATTCTTCCGCTTTCGACTCGGTGTCCCATTTCTCTCTTACTCAACAAGCTGCAGTCTTTTGGCTGTCCGGCTTCTCTTCTTGAATGGCTTGCTGATTATTTTTCTCAAAGATATCAGTATGTTAAATTGGGAAGAAGACAGTCAACCGCATCATTCAATAGCTCGGGTTTACTTGAAGGTGCTGTCCTATCACCCTATCTTTTCTACTTATATCAGTGACTTACCTGTTACTCCTCCTGTTCGACATTTTAAGTATTCTGATGATATCGCCATTTCTGTTTCCGTATCTAAACAATCAGAACTGGTTGAATATAACACAAACCTATCCCACCTCGTTTCATATTCCTTTTCTTCCGATCTTAATCCTGAAAAATGCCTTGAATGTATTTTTACTCTAATCCGTACCCCATCTCCCTCCGACAATGTCTAGATTCATGGAAAGCCGATGAGCAGGGTCAGTGATAGGAAGCACAGGTGTCACACTTGAAAGTAACCTTCGCTGGTCCTTACATACCCAAAGTGTTGCTCGCAAGTTGAAAAGTCTCTCTTTTCAGATAAGAAGATTGCGACACTTCTATTTTGACTCGTCGGTGATAAAAACTTTCGTTCAACGATGTGTCCTTCCTATACTGCTTTTTGGTTTGCTGAAGGCTGATTTCAAGTATATGAGACATGACCTCTCAATTATCAGCCGTGTCTCCCAAGTTCCGTTATCTGTTCTGATTGGCAATATGTGTAATGCCCATATTGATGCGTGCTTNNNNCTTGAAGTTAGCCGACAATATCCCATCTGATTGCACCCATCCTCTACACATTGACTTGTGTGCATGCAAATTCCACCCCTCCACCAGTTCTAAATCCAAACTTATTCCGTCTCGTATATCCGCATACAGAAACTCTTTGGTACCCTATCTTGCCCGGAAACTGACTGACAAAGAAAGTATTCGTTCTGAGCTTAATAATGCATTTGGTAATCAACTCATATTTCGGTACGTTTCACATCCCACTTTTTCATCTGTTTTTACCAGAATTGTGACGGTGGTCTATTTTTAGCTAAAAGCTTGTGTATAATTTTCTAAAGCTTGAATACAATACAATACAAAGTCTGGCCACTATTTGCGGCCATTAGACATATTTCTGATGAGAAATTTACTGGACTCTGTCGGACTATCCTTTAGGTTTCATGGTCATGCACAATCCTCAGGTAATCCAGACTGTGTGTGAATGACTATCTGGATAAAACTCATCTGAGTAAACCCGAATGGGAATTGTTTGTCAGCTCTTATTGACCTGAAGGTAGTACACTTAACCTTCATGCGAAGTATCGGGAGGTCGGGGATTGGATTGGTCGGAGGATATGCACCAGTGATGGGATTTACCGAAAACAAATAGAGTAGGGTGCTTTTCCGACGTACAGATCAATCAATGGACTGAGAGTTGCGCATGAAGACGAATCCTGATCGATTGTCAGTCAACGTATAAAACCATTATCCTGTAACAGTGCTCGGAATGTTATTCAACCCACATTGAACTTTTAATATAATTGTTTGACGTATAGCGAAGAGAAAATGTTTAATCCCAATGGTCCCAATGAACTTATGTGCTGCTTTCATGATCTACTTGAACGCAAATAAACTTTTAATCGACCAATCTACGGCGAAGATTTGTCACGGTTTGGTTTGCTACGTTTGCAGATGAACAGATCTAGGTGACAATTCTTGAAGGAACCATGATTTCGAACGCATTATTGTCTCCGTGCCCAGAACTCACCTGCAGTTGGTCAGCCTACCTGCAGTATTTGAATCTCATTGGATGATAATAGTGTGCACTGAGGAGGCGGGTTCACGCGCAGGGAAACGTATTTCACACTATCCGAGAGTTAAAGACAGTTATTCTGAATTTCAGATGATGTGGAACGTGATATGCTGTATGCTCAAGTGTTGTATTCGATCATAAACAATAAAAGTTGGCATGTTTTTCAAAACTACTTGAAGATTTTCTTCACGTTCCTTGGATGGAATTACTAGGATTTCCCACAAACAAGGGCAACGGCAATTGGACAATGCAGTTTAGTAAGGTTAATCGAAATCCGCTTGGTTTCCATACGGTATGAAGATAATAACACGCTTGGTCAATCTGGGAGGTTTGGTCACCTATAATTTGCGGAAAAACTGAGTGGGGTTTAGTAACATTTTGTGAACCATACTACCTCCTGGTATGACGTAATTGGAATCACATTAAGGTGTGCAATACTTTTATGGGTCCATAACAGATCAAATCAGAGCACAAAGAATATCGTGATAAGTAGAACCAGGGTCGTTATTGAATAAAGGACCAGGTAGAACACGTCAGCTAGTTAACGTCGATGTACTTCACAAACTAAACACAAGCTGAATTAGTAGTATTCATTGTACGTCGAGAAAGAGTGCATGAAAAGATTGAATCATCGAACGGAATGTGTGGAAAGCTACCTATCTCACACCCTAAACGATTTTTTATTAACTTATTCAGTAGTTTTAAATTGTTGAAACAAAAAATCCTTTTGCAGATTGGTGGATGATTGCAAGTAATTCAACAGTAGAGACATTCAACAGTTGATATAGAGGTCCATCCTGAAACCTAAAATGGATTTTAGAGTACCGCCTTTTGTATTTTTTTCACAAACTTTTGAAGTGAAAGTGCTTCTTACCGGCTGAATTATTCTGGCCATTTGGTGTGGCTTTTCTCAATGCGAACACTACGCCTAAAAGCAAAAGACACAGCAAACCAGACACGGCAACCAGGATGGCTACGATGGTGACTGTTGCGCTGGACGCCAGAGGTTTCTGTCCACGGGGATCTCGTTTCGGGACATCTTGAAAAGTTTGTCTCTGATCGTTTGCTTTTGGCTTACGCTCGGCCCCTCCATGCTGTTTGGTGAGTACGGTCGATTCAATCAGATCAGCAGCGGGTAACAGTGTCGGGTTTGAAGTGAATCTCGACGCAAGTAGTCGTTCGAATGGACGTGCTTCAGTAGCTGGTGATATGTCTTCAATAAATCGAACTCTTATTGTGTACTGACGCTTTAGGGTTTTGGTTTTGTCTACGGGTTTATCCTGCAAGGTTATGAACAAATTCATCTGACCCATTGTTGGTTGTTCCCCGGTTGTTTTGCACAGAAGTGAATTGTCCAAACGAAACTCAAAAAAGTTATTGTTCTCCAAGAGGACTTCAATTTCCCCATTTGGACCTTCGTCATCGTCCACAAACTCATAGGGGAATTCGATACACGGACTGCTTGTTTCGTTTGTGCTCAATCGGAATGTCAAATCGATCACCGAGGGTGCGAGTTCTCGAGTCAGTAACCGGGCCAGTGTCGGTGGTACTCGTCTGACGAGGATCGGGACATTGTCATTCTCATCCTCTACCGTGACGGTTACACTAACTTCATCAAAAAATGTCGGACCTTTCTCGGTTTGTATTGTTTGTTTTCCACGGAAAACCTCTTCCACCGGTTGCTCGTTGCGTGCCAGAACAATGAACGAAATCTGACTAGTCACTTCACGATCCAATACCTGCCGTGTGCGTACATATCCAGTGTGGCTGCAAATTAAAATCAGAACAACCACATATGAATATCAGCCGTTTTTAGAACCATTAGTGAATGAAAATATATTGGTGACGTTTGCACATTCATAGGACAAAACTTTAAAATATTTTTTGTATAAACATAAAACCTTTTGGTTTATTCAAAATTATTATTAAAAGTAAGGTGATGATCACGATACTGCTTAGAATAGTTTCTTTGCAGCGTTTTGCCTGTCTTGGACGCATCATGGTCTACACGATTTCACGCTTCTATGAGTTTGTAAAACCGTATTTGCCTTGGGGAATATCGATTTGGCGTTATTGTCCCATCGGTTAATTATCCCGGTGACAAAATATCCCCGAAGTGGATGAGTGTGAACGAGTGATTCGTTTGACTAGACAAATTATTGCCCAAACCAAACGGAGTCTTTTCACGTTAATGATAATGTTGTGGAAGGTGAAAAACACTGCTCAATTCGAACTAATGTGTGGACGCACAGGAATGTGCTAATGGATTACCAAGGCAGAACAGTAAAAGAAATAACGCGAGTATCGTGCACTAGTCCGAGCTTGATGTCTGCTAGGTTGAAAAGTTCAACTGACTGTTCATTCAACCGCACATGGCTATTTGTCCGAATATGATACCAGGTGCTACTTTGAGATATGGTAAAGCTGTTTACAGGAACAAAGATTTAGCTGGATGGATCAGTGTGGGCTAAGGAGAGAATATTTCAAAGTTATACGATACCCAAATCGAGAAAACTCGGGATTGTATTTATTCTGAAAATTTGTGAAAAATTCCATTGATTGGTTTCGTGCTGTTTTGGTGTGAAAATGTAATAAGTATTTCGCATTAGCCTATTCACTTGAAGAGATCACATGACATGAAAATTTCGCGTCCACAAAGTGCTCAATCCAACCGGAATCTGTCCCATTACATTGACCCAGGAATGACCAGAACTGAGATGACTACAGTCAGCACTTGTCTGTTGGATCTCAAGCAGTCAACGGGCATGCGTCCTCCAACCGATCCGTATTTACACACTTTCTATGTTCACTGTCACGAACAGTTATCAACCCTGGTCAAAGTTTGTATGCCGCAGGAGCGATTACACAGTAACGCATCAACATCTCGTGTTTATGTGCGGAAAAGATTTATGCAACCTTTAAAAATTTCATAAGAACGAGAACAAGCATAACCACAGAATAAGTTGAATTAAATTATTTCTCGTTATCTCTTCAGCTGTGTACAAAAATTCATATGAACGTTCGATCGAAATAATAACAAATCTTTGATCACCAAAAACACTCGACCACGCATAATTAATGCAAAGGTAAAAAAATGATCAGTCTCACTCAGGTTGAACACAGTGAAGGCGTGGGAGAACATGTTCATTGATTCGTACTTCGATGGCAGCCCTACCATGGTGAGGCAAGGCTACTCATTAAGTTTATTTCGTTCTTTACAGAAGTCTGGTTCGTTACGCCGAGTGGCTAAGGCCTCAACAAACCATAAAAACCACCCAGTCTTCTGTTGGCTTAAGAGATAACGCAAAACCGTTGAGTTCAATTTGTTCTACGATGATGCTTGTTATCGATCTTATTAGGTTTATGCAAGCAGTAGGCTTACATTGGCCATCGATACGTGTTTTTGTGACCTAACCTCAAATCAATCAAGTCAAGTGATTAATGGAAAAAACTGAAATTAATTATCTTCTGAAACATTTCTATGATATCGTAAGAGAAACATTTTCTAACTGTGTGATTGTCATTCTATGCACCCCTTTTTCGTAAAATATGATCTGAAGCATCAAAATTACCCCATTTGTGAAGTATATTCTTATGTTTAAATAATCGCAAGTTCTTCTGCTAAATATGAAATTGTCCAATGATTTCGCTTCAAATAAATTTATTTCGCAACTGAAAGCTTTTAGAATAGCACAGAAAGAAATCCTAAATCACACAGAATTACCCTGTGCTTTGCATTTTTTGTTCAGTTTGAACTTATCAAATTCGTTTACATTGCGGATCATAACTTTGTTCAGTAGGTAGCATATACCGCGATTATGAACGTTAAACCTCTTTTACCCACGCGTGTACTAATTTGTTTGGTAGTCAAATGAAACAACTGAAAAAACTTGGCTAAAATTCAAAAATTTACATCGGACAAGTGTTTAACCTCTGAATAATCAATAACCGGATTGTATTTGTGACATCAAACGGAACCACTGCGGCTCAGTTGAAAACTTTCCCAATCGAAATCTCTTAAAATCTCTGCGCCTTTTGCTCTGCTCACCACCGGTCAACTAGAGGATCATATACGGGTCGTGTTAACAAGAGCACCTGGAAAGCGTGCAAGGTATTAAAGCTAGACAAACTCATCGAATGAACTGAGAATTGTGTAGATTCTAATCGAGAAACTCATTTCGTTTTTTTACCAGTCGTCTGGCGGCAGTCCCCAAGTAAGTTGTTATCACTATCATTGTTACCTTTGCCTGTGAGTGGTGCTGAACCGAGGTGAACTGATATTATTTGCCGTTCACCAGCCACGGAATGTGTGCCAGCTCAAATCAACGCCAAAATAGTTGTGCATGTACCGCGATCAATGAATGATGCCTCTGAGATCAGCTTATAAATAACTTCCATTGATTTACTGAGAGGAGGAGACGGAGGATTGAACACTGGGCATTGGTTTAGATAGCATCATTTACAAGTATGAAAATAACGAAAATCGTGGTACCAAATTAGTTTAATGTGACCTTAAGCCAACCGGATATTTAATTCAAAATCCAATAAAACCTACTGTTGTTCTGTTTGAAATGTGCTCTGTGGAATTATTTCAACAAAACCTACTGCCTTTATTCGGTGGAGAAGAGCAAAAAGAAATTGGTCGTAAGACCATTTGAAGACTTTCAGTGGAATAACACCGAAGTGGCGATCGTACTAAAAAGACAGATGAAAAATATCTGTTTCGGTGTATTGTTTGATTCCGGTGAAACACAGTTGCATTGGCACGGTGTCAACGCAGGTTCCTCCTGAACGCATTGGTAAACTTACGCCTCGATCAGGATGAATTCAGACCCATTGAAATTTTCGACATTTTTCAACTCGTATACGGTACGTCTATTCTCTGAACCAATGTCGGCATCGACTGACTGAATCTGACCGATACGCGTGTGACGAGGCAATCCCTCTCTGACAGCGAATGTGTAGTGACGCTGTTCAATGACCGGAGGATTGTCATTTTCATCACGAACCTGTGCCAAATTTATAAAATTTGAAAGTGCGATTATTCGAAAATCAACCAGTCTCATGGAGTAGATAAAATTAATTCAAGTTGAAAGTGAAATAACTTTTCCAACAAGCATCATTGATTGCATACGGTAGACCGACAGATTAAAGACAAACATTTTCACTGCTCTCTCTCACACAAAAGTTTCACATCTTTTGAAATCAACCAACAAAGCCACCCTTACGCGTGCGTGCGTGCGTGCTTGTGAAATGTCTTGCCTGATTCGCCTGAGTGCACAGAAGACTGTTTATTGAGCGTATCGATGTTAGCACAGGACATCGAGCTCAAAATAAGGGAGGAAAACAGACAAAATGCTGATTAAACATGCTGACAACTGTGACACCAGATTTTTGCATCTGTCCGCGACAAGAATAAAAAACATGAATTAACCGGTGGTTTGTTAAAAAAACGCTAGCACGCACGTGCGTGCTTACACGTACACACAGAATATGTTTAGATAAACGAAGCGTGGCCGTCACGCCTCTTCGAGTGACAGTGCTCTTCAATGTTGTGGAGCTAATAAATTTGCGTGAAACTGTAAAACTACAAATTGTTTCATCAGAACAGATAATTTACATTTATCATATAGTGAAGGAGTTCTTCACATTTTATCTGTCTTTGAATGGCCGCACTTATCGTAGGTTCGTTTTGTTGACGAATCTCAAAGTGTGAGATATTTAGGAAAAGTTTTGGTTGACGATGATGAGAGTTGAATGGAATCACGTTTTTTTCCACGACAAATTTTCGATCCGTCCGCACGGGAATGATTTATCTTTCAAAACAAGCAGCTAATCGTTCTGGATCTAAAATGTACAACACGCAACACGAATTCCGTCAGAGCAGTTCGCTCAATAGTCGAAATGATACTGCTAAAATGTCCCACAGATTTACCACAGTCCATATTACAAGCCATCAGTTTGGGAATAGAAGGAATTTTTAATGTGACAAGCATATAGTGAGAATTTCTCTGCGTAAAGTAGCCAAGCTTTTCTTCATAAGCATCAAATGTAACATTTTTCGTCCAACTTTGCTTCAACTCCAGTGGGATTAATCTTCTACAAATTCATTACAGAACAACTAACAAACCTGACTGGATTCTAAATTGTGATTGAATTTCTTATTCGTCACGGGCTTTGTTAGAAATTGCGCTGGTCAGCCAAAGCTTTCAACGAAGAGAATCATTGTGCGTAAAAATTGTCTTGTATTATGATAGCCCAAGTTGGATTTATGCACCCAGTTTGATGTGATACAGTTTTACCAACAATGTTTGCTCATATTATCCTGGGATAGAAGAACGGTAGTGATGGGTGTATGCGTCGATACTGTGTTGTTTGGTAAAATATCAAACTGATATAGCGACACGAAAATAGTCAATTACAAGCTTCCACAAGCTTTTAAAGTTTGCTCGTAATGCAGTTTTATCGCATAAGATATTATTGTGCCATCATTAAGAGCGATTCATTTTCAAAAGTAATACCCACCGAAGGCAAAGGTTTCAAATACACTAGCGCTATCAGATGCACTGACAAAGGAGGTTTTCAGTAGTAATACGTATAACATATCAGCGATGCCAGATAAAACACTATTTTGGAACAACGCTTAAATTGTTTGAAGCGTTCATGAAGCTCAGCTCGACAATAGCCACGTTTTACATACTACTCGAACCATAGAAACAATAATTTGTTTCCTCTCTTGTCGAAGTTGAAGACAATTGGTTATAAGAGCAAGAACGAGCATCGTCACAGGACAGGTTGAATTCAACTGTTTCACGTTATCTCTTCAGCTGTGTACAAACATTCATGTGAAAGTTCGATCAAGACAATGACAATTCTTTATACATCAAAAACACTTGACTAGGCAAAATCAGTGCGAAGGTCAAAAGAACACGTCAGAACACGTCCCGAGAAATTTAGCACTCAACGACCCCAAGATCCCCTCCAGCTCTATTACCCGCCATATATCGGACTGCAAAGTTTGCATCGATCCAAAGCAGGCATTCCGGGTGTTAAACCAGCAAAAAAAACTGGGCGGTTGCTACGGTTTGCTGAGGCCGTAGCCATTCGGCGTCACAAACCAGATCTATGCAAACAATTAGACTTTGTGGCCAGCCTAACCCTCCCATGGTAGCGCTGTCACCGTGATCCAGATCGATAAACATGTTCTCCCACCCTATCCCTCTGTTCAACCTGACTGTGACTGGTGACCTTTGACCTTCGCACTGATTTTGCCTAGTCGAGTGTTTTTGATGTTTAAAGAATTAACAAATCTACTTAGTATTACTCGTGTGTGTATATGTGTGGTTGTGTACAGTGTGTGTGATGCACGTGATTGGTTACAGCCAGGGAAGGCCAAGGGTAAAGGTCATACGTTTTGGGATGCACAGTGTGGGTTTGATATGAGCGAACGACAGTGCTTCGAGTATCCTTAGTCGGTGTAACCAATCACGTGCATCACACACACTGTACACAACCACACACACATACACGAGTAATACTAACTAGATTTGTNTCTTGTTCGATGTGATACGTACGCGACCGATGAGAGTATACGAAAGGAATTCTTCTTGCAGTGTTTGTCTTCTGACTTGCCTGTTTAAGTTCATTACGGGATCGAAATGTTTCAGTTTAAAGAATTGTCATTGTCCTGATCGAACTTTCACATGAATGTTTGTACACAGCTGAAGAGATAACGTGAAACAATTGAATTCAACCTGTCCTGTGACGATGCTCGTTCTTGCTCTTATGAAATTACTAAAGGGAACTGGATGTATGAAACTGGTTATAAGTGTGATAAAGATTGCAAAACTCAGTGAGGGTCAGCTACGTATGGCAACTTTTCTTTGTGCTAAGTGTAATATCCAACCCCCTGGATACATGTGATTCATGCGAACCTGAGAGCTTGTGCAAGCACCTTTGACAAGCCTCTGTGTTGATTACATTCCTACTCGGCCGCAGTTACCATGCCAATAATAAATCTGGTCACGTGTGCACACATGCATGTGCAGTTGGCAATCCAGGTTGACTTATCCATTTCCCCGAAAAAGATTATGGAAATTCCGTTGAGGATCATTCATCAATCGAGCTGCAGTAAAGTTTAGGATACTGCAGAATGCTTTGTTTATGTTCCCATGGAAGCTGAAAAAAATAGTTAGTAAAGAAATTACTTGTTATTTCAATTGTTCAAAAAGTCAGAACCGACGCTAACGTAAGAAAATGGTACTTGACGAGAGCACCTAGGAATCTTCAATAAGCTAGAAGATTTACCATGAAAATGTAACCGCATGATTCGATTCAATTAGAAGCCTGTATTTCAGTGTTTTACTATCAATTGTGATATTCAATAACATAACGGCATCGACTTATTTAAAAAAAGACGGCTAAAGAATTACGACATTCACACAAAACGTACTGTCACAGTAACTTTTGCCGTTGCCGTGTACCGAGAACTGAGTTGTTCGGCCTGATCAATCGCCAAGACCAAGAATCGATAGATTTGCTGTTCTTCACAGTCCAGAGCCACCCGGGTACGAATTTGACCTGTGGTTTGATCAATATAGAATTTCTCAGCATCTTCACGCGGATTGTGCAAAAATGTGTGATTAGAACTATTTGAGGATTTGGTGTTAGTCAACCTATCTGGTTGAACAGCCGTTGATCGTGTAGTGTTTATTGAATTTTTCGACTTATCAGAGTCCGATTCATCCGAATCGGATGAGCTAATTGACCAAGGCACGATTGAATAGAAAATCAGGGCGTTCATTCCACTGTCAGCATCTCTGGCGTGCACATCATTCGTGGGTGACTGACCCGGTGAAGGCAAACCGGAGTCACTAAAGCTGACAAGAGTGTTCGCTGCATTTTCCGGCACAACTCCATGATAGTGATCTTGAGTGAACACCGGTGCGTGATCATTCACATCGAGAAGAATCAGTTGTAATTGATTTTGGCTAGCCAAACTGTTTGCCATCTTGCCATCCTGACAACGCACAAGAATCAGCAGTCGAGCATTTCCTTCTCGATCTAGCTTGGTTGTCGTCAACAATTCGTAAATTTTACTTCTTTGAATTAATCGATTTGTGGTCACTTCTCGGAGAAAAAAGTTTCGCTCGGTTGATTCAACTGTACAACTAATTGACTCGAAATCACTGTCCGCGTCGGTCACGTGCACATGACAGATCAGCTGATTGTCTACGCTTGTGGACGAGTCATGCTGTTCCAAAACACTCAACCGGGCATAATCTCGATCAAGCGGTTCGCCGTGATAGTAGAAACGAATCATCGGGGGATAATCATTTACGTTTATCACACTGACGTGAACATGCGCTGTGGCCGAGAGTGGTGGCTGGCCATGATCTACAGCGATCAGATCGAAAGTGAATTCAGGTTGCTTCTCGTAATCCAACGGCTGGCTCACGCGTAATGTGACCCCGTCGTTCACCGGGACTAGTTGGATATGAGTTCTAAGAAAATCGGCTGAGACCGCGGAAGTGGCTGGCATGGTTGGATCTAAACGAGTAGGTTGCATGAAATACGATAGACGACCGTTATTGTCCACGTCGGCATCCTGCACCTTGGCATGTACCAGGGACACACCAGCCTGATTTTCTCTTATTTGGACCTGATAATCAGACTTTTCAAATGTGGGTGCGTTGTCGTTTTCATCCAAAACCTGTCGGATAAAGATGAATAAATCAGGTTTGATTTATCGCATGTCAAGCTGCACAAAGATGGAACTGATTATATGGATTCAGGACATTACATGACTGAAAAATGGCACACCAGATCAGTGGGGGAATTAATTCCAGTGTACTTTAAGGTGCGTTATTCGATCCTCCGTTGAATGAATGGCATCACGACGCAAATGATGAAACCCAACAAACTCGAAAACAGCAGTCAAATGCTACCTGGATTTTCAGTTAACGCTTTATTTGCTGTGTACACTACTAAATCCAGCATATAAACCTAATTTTAGCGCATTAATAGAAACATTTATGAGTTGATCTTTCATTGCGTACTCACACTGAAGATTTACTGGGGTGGGTTAGCTTCCAACCTAATAATCCATTTCACTCAAAGAAAATTTAGGGTAAACTTCAGTTACGTGAATTCATAGTCACTTTGTTGGCCTCAAAAATTTTCCCAATTACATCAATTCGAAATAATAATCAAGAACTGGACGCAGGACTGCATTTAATTTTGGGAAATGGAAATTTGAGTCCGATGAGGAACATTCTATGCAAGGTTTTGGTTGACTTAACAATGCATGGTGATTGGATGGTAGATGGGGATCATAAAAGGTGCGACTGGTTTCTGCACTATAAAAGGTTTCACTTAGGGTGAGCAAATTCAGTTATGAAATTGGTCGAGGGGGAGATTACTTTGCTGCTCTTTGTAGTTAAGATGAATGGATCAAGTTGAAACTGCATTTTGAGAGCACTTAAACTGTCATTAGAATATTTTTGGTTACTATTGATTACTTACTTAGTGTTATAGGGCACAAATTATGCAAATTTGTTGATCAAAAATAGGATAGAATACTGAATTAAGTACAAAAGAACTGTTTTATTGTGACTAACGTTTTAATTTATTGACGAATTCAGCCTATTAAATTGCATAAAAGATTATCGCTTTGAACAAAACCGCAACCGGAGATTAGTATAATATTATTAATATTTATTTTCAGAGAAAGTCATTCGTTGTTCGGGGAATCTATTCAGGTTAGCGGTAGACTGAGGACAACGTAAATATTATCACCTGGAACGAAAACCTGATGCAGCAGAAAATCTAAAAATATGCTCGAAAGCAACCCAGAATGGTCGCAGTGCTATTTGTGAAACAATTAGCCAAACATCCGGAGTACGGTGCATCTAGTTATCATACCAATACGAGCATTGAATCAGGAAGATGAAGAAGGGTATGCACAAAGTCTTCCGGCTATCGTACGCAAAAATATACTCCGGCCAGCAATTTGCTGTAATCTGGCTTCATGCGATGAAACTGACAAACAAGTTCGTCAGACCGAATGTTCATAAATTATAGGCAACTTATTAAAACCATCGAATCATCTTGACAGTCGTCAGCTGGAGAAACGAGATCAGACATCAGGTCAAAAATACATCCAGTTGGAGACAAAGCAGTCACGCAAATCGAAGAAGTTTGAGAAATTAAATGTTCAGCAGATTATTGCATATCCCCAACCAAGCTCATTTTGGCTCAAGTCACGTGAGGGTTTTGACTTCAAAATGTGTCTTTTTGTTGTATGTTCACGATCTATTCTACCGCATTTACGCAATCTTAAACTTCACTTGGACGGCATAACACTTGTCGTGATCAGAGCGTTTAGCTTGATCTAAATTCCTGTGAGATAAACGGCAATGCTACTCAGATTTGAAAGAGAGAAATCGAACGCAACTCAAACAAACGAGGCTCAAATTAGACTACTCAGTGTGCCACTCAGACCAATTTTATCCATGACGAGCTCACCGCAGCACAAAATGACGAAATGGCTGGTTAATATGCTAGAATCAGTCCATAAATCAGTGGTGAAGCATGCAATCAAGGACAGTTTTGAATTGGTGGATATTTTGAATAAGATCAATATAGAAGGAAAAAGCATAACTTCTTTCGATGTTCAATCCCTGTTCACTAATGTACCAGCCCGTGAGGTTATAAAAATCATCTGCGATCATGTAGAGAAGAAACAAATTCGACTGAAATTTCATGCAACCAGTTCCCTTTAACAATTTCATGAGAGCACGAAGAAGCATCATGATCACAGGATGTGGTGAATTCAACTATTTCGTGGTAATCTCATCAGCTGTGTACATTCATTCAGATCACGTTTGGTTAGAAACGAGTGACAGGTTTTGGGACAGACGAACACACGCGGGGAAGAGAAATCAATCAATACGAAGGCCAAAGGTCACTAAGAGGAGCCGGATTGAACGTTGGAGTAGGGAGCGGAATCACTGCGGGGGTGGGGGGGGAGAGGGAGGAGGACAGTGACACCTAACAGCGGGCAGCGCGAGGCTAGCCACAAATTCGGTCTGTTTACACAAATCGGGCTTGTAACGTCGAATGGCAGCCGCTTCAGCGAACCGTAATAGACGGCTACCTTTCTGACGGATCAAGACACAAAACCTGTCACTCTTTTAACCAAACGTGATCTGAATGTATGTACACAGCTGATGAGATTACCAGAAATAGTTGAGAATTCAACACATCCTGTGATCATGATGCTTCTTCTTGTTCTCATGAAATTCGACTGAGTCTACCGGTGTCCGTTCTTGAGCGTCTGTTACTGCTCTGCACAACCGACGTGCCTTTCTCTTTTCAAGGGAATGCGTACAGGCAAATCGATGGTGTCGCTATGGGCAGCCCGCTAGGCCCAGTCCTGACAGACTTGTTCATGGCACATCTGGAACAGAAAGTAACTAATATTCTGGGGTGTGCTATCCTGTACAAAAGATACATCGACGACACCCTGGTTATAAGCAAAAGCTTAGAAGAAGCTACGATAACTATGAATGAACTCAACAGACTAAATCCAAATACTCAGTTCACAATGGAATCTGAATCCAACAACACACTCTTTCCTTGATATTCTCATGACCAGAAGAGAAGACAGAACGATTGCTCGATCCGTTTATCGAGAGGAAATCTGGACAGGTCAATATTTATACTTCAAGATCTTTATGTCTGTGGACTATAAACGTGGTCTTGTTCGGACCTCATTTGACAGAACGAGGCGAATCTGCACGGAAGACAGAATTGAACAATAACTGCAAAACGCTTACCCCGAAGCGTTTATTAATGAGCATAGCAAACTGAGAATTGCGAAAGAACCGGTTGCGTCAGTTCCGAAATTGCGGGTCACATTCTACCTTCAGTTCAAAGGCGATAACGTAAGCCACCTGCTCAACAAACGAATGAGATCAGCAATCGCTCTAACCTACTATGCAGCTGACCCCCAAATTGTCTACCGGACAACCAGGATATCCACACCCTCGATAAAAGAATGTCTACCTCTACGTCAACTCTAATCTAATCTACCAATTCGAATGTGGTTGCGGAGCAACCTACGTGGGCTGAACAGAGCGACAATTACGCAATCGGGTGGTGGGACATATTGCAAAATGGGTCCAAAATCTGATGACCCAATCGAGGTTAAGTCCACCGCATAGGAACGACGGTCGAAATTACAAGACCCCATCTTCAGCGATTCCTCAACGTCTGCTGAATACGCAACACCAGATCGACCGAAACAGAGCGTTTCGGATAGTCTACAAGTCACGAGTTACAAGACTGCTAAGGTTTGCTGAAGCGATTGCTAATAATCGATGAAAGCCCCCCCCCTGTGTCAGCAAAAGGAACTTTATGTTAGTTTATCCCTACCCTGGTGATATTCGTCCTTTTACCCCTCCCCATTTTTATGTTTTGTCTGTTTTATTGTATTTTTCTTTACTTAGTTACCGTGCTAAAGCCCTATATAAACGTTGTATTTTCTGCAGTATACACCAAGTTGAGATGCAGCGAAATCGTCCTGGACATATATCTTGTAGTATTGCAGTATGGTCTTTTCTTTTGAAACTAACCTCGGGAAAGGCTTACTCCAGTTTTCAGGGAACTCCTGGAAATTCAGCTATTGATGATGAAACCAACCGCATGCTCCACCGGGACCGATATGAATAACTAAATGATCCGTAAAAGTAAAGACAAATACCTGGCAATTACAAGATACTCTCGTTAATGGATTTTGAACTCCATCTTTGAAACAGTTCGTACGATTATACTGACCAATTATTTCTATCAAATTACTTATTCCCATTCCAATAATTGGGGCATTCAGTAATGCATGTGTTACTGTGTGTCATCACTCATTATGGTGTACAAAAGAAACTGAACCGAAAGGTCTGTTCCACTTGGTGGTGATTTCACCTGAGTGTTCCCTTCCTTCCTCCGGCCATCACTCTGCCTTTCATTGCCAAGCACTCAACGCACTGCGACACACAAAGTACAAGCTTTACGTATCAAACAGAGGATATGATTCCAATGGTTGCATTTCAACCTATTTCCCCTTTTCGATCTGAAGAGAAGCATAAATTAAACTGAGAGATTTTAGGGATCAATCTTTTGCGGAAAATTTACCTTATGTTATTCTGGTTTACTAGGATTGGATGAAGTGAGTTCTGAATGCTGATACATTTATTAGGAATGCATCCCTATTCATCCCGTAGAGCAAGTTCAGTAGTATTGTACCATATTATATTGCTGATACTTCGACCGGCATCCGAGGTTACATTTCGGTCGAAGATTCTTATTAACAGTACAACAAAGTAAAAAAGGACAGGATTGGTATGACCCTAAAGCATGAATGAAGAAAGCAGCTTCCCATTTGAAAAGTCTAAATTCAAATCTTTCATTGTCTTATTTTTGTTACCAAGATCAAGGTGTTGATGATTTTCCGTAGGAATGTAATCTAACGAGGGGTGCTCGAAACCGAGGTTGAGTATTTTAGTCGAGTCGGCGGTCAGAAACATCGGGATACTCTGAGTGGGCATGGTTCTCAAGACCTTATGTCGTGGACTACCTGGCAGAATCCAAGTGAACACCACATAGTGCACATGTTTTGATAGAATTCTAAACGGTGACGATGCTCCGAAATGTTTATTTGGATAGGTAAATCAAGGTGAATACTGTGATAATGTAAGCGACAGGCTGAATATACATTTCTTCGCTCAGTTTGCTTCAGCGTATCGCAGTTCATTACTATAGTTTTGTGTATGCCTGCCATTCGGTCCGTAGTCCAGTTCCCCTCTTATACGATAAAAAACTTCTCTATCTCAGAACATTTGTGACCTTCATCTATTGTCATTGTTCTCTCACGATGGATTATTGAATTCTCTTCTTCATCCAACTGTGTCAGGTTCGCTTCTGTGCTGATTTGCTTATGTAGGGAATGGCTCCAGGAAGTTCTAATATCAACCCTTTTCCTACAATCCGTGGATCGTTCGATCAGATTTCTTTAAAAGACTGACACATGTTAATTTTTGAATCCTCATATATTTTCCAAAATAAAACAGTTGTGTCAGGGGGGCTAAAAATGAGTATTGAAGCACTTTTCTGATTTTGTGCTGCTGCTTCTAAAGAAATATCCAGTTAGATGATGAATTCGTGTAAATGAGGTGTAAGCTTAAAAGCTGGAAAGCTCTGGACAGCCGTTTGATCTGGTTGGGTCTCATCAGCTGCACGAATCCATCGACTTCCATTCGAACTTCATTCCTCTTATATAAGAAATAGTCAGGTTGTAAAGGTTTCCAACCGAGTCGTAAACCTAGAAGCTAGTGCTGAGATGAGCGGGGTCCGTTCCCCGCAACAAGCTCGCAAAGGTGAGTGGTGTTATATCGTGTATATTCGAAATGAGAAACGGTCTGACCAGCTACCCGATGTTCGAGTGGGTAATATGCCTGCGTTCTGCCCATGAGGTCCCGGGTTCGATCACCAGTTGGGTCGATGGATTCGCAATGCTGATGAGACCCAACCAGGTCGATACAGCTGTCCGGTGCTTCCCAGCTTTTCAGCTCACGCCTCATTTACACGACGAATTCATCATGTAAACAAATCAAATCCTCCATTCCTTTCGAATATCCAGTTGCTGGTCATCTGTTTCGCACGAATGATTGTCTCATGTGAAATTAGCAGTAGCCCCCTCCACATTTTATTTCATTCAAACAATGTTACCAACTGGTCTCATTTTAACCGGAAAAACCTCTGCAAATCAACACGCACATTTCAAACCACGCACAGATGAGCATACTTCAAAACCGGTGGTCACGTTGCGTTCACTTTCATGGACAGAGAAACCACGTGCATAAATTTGCGCGCGCACGCGTGTAC
This sequence comes from Echinostoma caproni, assembly GCA_900618425.1. Classification (NCBI taxonomy): domain Eukaryota; kingdom Metazoa; phylum Platyhelminthes; class Trematoda; order Plagiorchiida; family Echinostomatidae; genus Echinostoma; species Echinostoma caproni. The sequence continues at coordinate 35,890 of UZAN01042439.1, forward strand.
GCACGTCCCCACGCAAGAGCGCTCTAGCGTCGCCACGTGCCACTTAAGAGGCCTAGTTGCAGCTTTGAGCGAACCAGTGGTCCGTGCACGCAGGTGCACGAAAATGGACAGAATTATGATCAATCAAAATGGGTTTCGCACACCTTGGTCAGTGCATGGCCAGTTAATCAAAGGTAATTAATGCATGCATCGATATACGGCTGTTTCGGTTGTTGGTTTTATATCGTTCTCCGTCGTGGGTGACTTTCCATTGCACACGATTACTCATCCTCAAGTTCCCCTATGCATATTGCCCGTACCTGCCCGTAGTGGATGACTCTGACCGCAAGGGAAGTTACCAGGTCGTTGATTTCGTCAATCATTTGTGACCAAGAGGGCAACATCATTAGTACAATTCGTGAAATATTCCGGAGAAAATTAAATTAATATTAGGAAACCTTAGTCATGAAGACGGAGATTTAGTTAGCAGTCCTGGAAAATAGTTTACCTAAGCAAATCTATAGACTGGAGTTGTATCTCAGGTACAAAATCATTTATTACTAAGTATAAAGTAAATCAAAACTCACTGGGGTCAGAGACAAATGTTTAATCTTTTACTTTGTTTTCAAACACCAAAGACTCCAGAGAGTAGTTCACCTAATTGTTTTCCACAAACTGAGTCACTGGTGCACACAGCAATAGGTATGCCGACTGAAAGGGGAATGGTATGGAGGTTGCTGGGCCTTTTGAAGAAAATACATTTCACAACCAACTCGAGGTTTAAATTAAAATTTCAAGGAGCGAGAATACCAGAGAACCACAAACTCGTCAGTGCACCACCGATTCGAAGAGTGCGGTTATTTTCTTTAGACCGTTTCCTATCAGGTAATTTGTTTCTATATTATGCCATTCTCGTGAAAATAATGAAAGTGGAAATTAACAAACACGTTTTCCAATAAGGGACGGAAAAAACATTCCATCGTACGGATTCAGTGCTCACTGACTAAATCATTTTCTGAAAAAATACACTGAAAATAAGAATACGATCGTTCACTTTGGACTTGGGATACCCTCGTTGTCTCATAGTTTTGCGTCGTGCTATCTCGTTCCAATTCAACAACAATTTCGATGTTTCATAAAGCAATCGGATACCAAGATACCAAATAAAGAATGCGCTTGAACTGGATTTCAGTATTGTTTTAGAAATGGGGCTTGTATTTTTACGGAATTTGCTTCTTAACAGTATGTTGGAATATTGTTGTTTTTGACGAATCACACAGAACAGGTCTTTCATTTAGTTTTGGTTATTTTCCACTCAGATGAGCGTTATTTCTGGTACACAGTTCGACCGCTTTATCCCTGGATTTGGTCAATTCAGAGATGAACTGTTCGTTCATACACAAATCAAAGGCTGCTGATTGAAAGTAGAAAATCTTAAGAGTGAAAACGTTTCGTCCGGTATTAACAGATAGAAGCGTTCCGTATTTTTTTGTGAAATTGATGCGATTTTTATCAATAAAATATTTAGTCCCGGTTCCTGAAATGAATATCAACGTTGAGCCAAGCACATACGGAAGGCATGTAACATTATCAGATAACGTTGTTCTGGCTTACTTTCATCTAAAAGCCAAAATAATCAGAATAATTGGAGCTTAGAACAATCTATTTTACGTCTGTTCTTTGAGCCAAACTTCAGCTACGATAACAAAAAACAAGATTAGAGCATCGTATTGCAATGAGTAGAGGTTGAAACTCACCACAATGCGAATGTTGACAGACGAACTGAGCTGAACCGGTATACCGAGGTCGTTAGCGACTAATCGGAATCCGAAAGAGGAAATCTTCTCCCGATCCAACGGATGAAGGATGAGCAAACCCGGACCGGTGTAATCATTCGGTTCGAAGCTTTTTGATTTTCTCTGATCGTTTATCATGAAAGGTGCCGAAGTGCTGTTTGCATGCAATCCGGCAGCACGGATATTGTTGATGAGTCTGAAATATTCTGTCCAAAGTAAGTTTTCACTCAGTGGCTCGAGAACATATCGCACAGCTCCATTTGGTCCCTCATCGTTATCGATCGCCGCTGGGATGGGAATCCAAGATCCCGGGGGAACGCTTTCGGAGATGCCTATCACATTTTTCCCTAGGATGTTAGCAAAATATGGTAAGTCATTTGTGGCACGTAGCTGAACATTAAACCTTGGGGCATTATCGTTGACATCGATGATTTGGATACGTAATACATGTGTTCCCTTTGTGGAGATTGTAATTCCAAGAAATATACAACAAGGTTGATTAATAGTTGCCATAACAACATCCGCTGGTAAATCAAAACTTTTGGAGCAACACGTACTGGCCAACTGGACACGTTCCGGTTGTAGGGCAAAACTACAGAGTTGCTCTCGATCCAATGGAACGGTCGATACCAGTTGATACCATCGCCTATTTGAGCTGGACTCATTCCGATCTTTACGGAACGGCCTAGCTTGAATCACAAAGGGGCGACTTTGTTCTGCGTCGGCAAAAAAAATCGATGTATTTAAATCCGATTCAGTCAGATGCAAGTGTTTCACCAACAAGTCTGTGAGATTTGTGGAAAACAGTGCCCCACCCGGAACAGGAAAATGGTACTCATTTACTAGTCCCGGAGGTTCGTATTTTCGTGGATTGGCCGAGTACTCTGACACTTCGATTGTCGCAAAGCTTTGACAAGCCAAATTAAACTTCATCAATGTCAGGCAAGAAAGTAAATCCAACAAGTTGATGTGGAAAAACCACCATCGGTGAAGAATGAGTGACTCCAACACATTCATAGTGTATCAGTAGGAGCTTCAAAGTAATTTGAAGTCGATATCATTGGGATTTGTAGTAGATGTCTGAAACAAGAAAAGTGTGACCAATAGCTATAAAAGTTGTTGACGGTAATAAAACGCAGAAATAAAGCAAAAGCGATCAATAATAGTACATTGGTTGAATTTGTCAATTGACTATATACTATCCAGTCTCTATATATAGTCAATCTCCTGCTATGTCGCACCCCTGAGAAGTCGCATTTTCCAATATCTTCCCACTTTTTCGAAAATCCAAACCAACCGTATGCTTAATAACTAAGTTTCTGACTAGGTTACGTCACAGTTCCTGATATGTACTCACTTTGTCGTTGACCGATGTTCGGGACTACCATTGACCATCCACCCTGAAATGTCGCACTCAACCAATGGCATTGCGCTTAGTGTGATGCATTCATGGCACTGTTCACTGATTGGATAATCCTTGCGAGGAAGTCACACCGATGCAAGGGATCGGAGACGGTGTCATTTGACGTCAAAATGTGCAAGCGCCTATCAATCAGAGAGAAGCAGAATGTGTTGGAAATGCTGAAACAGCCAGGTGTAACTCAGAACTCCACTTGGAATTTCACGAAAAACTGTCTACAATGTTGTATCCCATCGAACGACTATAAGGGAATTTTTGAACGCTGGAGCATCTGAGGAAAGATGCCACCTGAAGACCAACGAAAAGTTCAAGGCAGTGAACGAGGCAATTTTGGCTTGGTTTACCGCTATGAGAGAAAAGTACGAAGAGCTCCCAATGGTGGAGAGCATTGTACGTAAGAAGGCAATCCAGCTAGCACATACATTGCATCAGAATGACTTCAAGGCTTCCAAAGGTTGGTTTCGCTCTTGGTCAGACAGATATGGTAGTCAATCGTACAAAGTGAGAAACAAGTAATTCATTTGCATTACTTTATAGGTCTGTGGGGAAAGTTTAGCGGTACCACGTGATGCAGTGGACGAGTTTCGAGCGGGGTAACCGCAGGTGATTCATGGATATGCTGACTGTGATATTTTTAATGTAGATGAAATAGCTTTGCATTACAGGCAGCTCCCAGAAAGAACATAAGGTCTGAAAGTAAAGGCAGTTTCTGGGTTCAAGAAATCCAAAAAGAGGGTCACGTTACTGCTATGTGGGAGCATGAACGTCAGATCCGAGCGATCAATACACACCGTCGCGCGGACGCACCTGTTTAACTAAATGAAAAATACTGTCACGTGTCCTAGAGCACCGATGAAATTACACAGGTCACTTGTCAAAGGTCATCGTAACCCGGGTCTAAGGACAGTTTGTGAGATGCACTTTGAGTTTATGAATGGGTAACTGCTTGAAAGTTGCCTTAATTCCTGTAAGCTGCCGTCTATGGCCTTCGGTTGGCTGAACAGAAGTGAATTTCTTCCAAGTAAACTCCTGTCTCACGCCTATCGAAAAATTTGGGCGAGAATCAGCTTAAAAAATAGTGCGTGTATCTTAGACGAGCCAAACGTTGGCCCAGTGTCATCAGCGTCGTTCCACAATTGATTCGCTTGTGGGGATTCTTTCTAATCAGCATCCGATTCTGAACTTATCCTCCTCCTATGCCGGTCCGAAAATCACACAACCGATTGGGCTCATTTATCGATCGATAAGTCACCGCAACAAGAGACCTAACCCGAGCGAGAAACCACACCTTGTCTACAGCCGCTAGTCTTTAACAGGCCCAGTGAACTTCGGCTGTACAGCAGACGTGCATTCACCACACGAAGGGACTGCATAGGACGACAAGATCATCACAAGAAGTACAAGAGAATGTGAAACGATGTCGTAGTCGGACTACCTTTCTCTCCACATAGCAACATGACATATTATATTGATACTCGGACATCTTAAATCGAAAAAGGTATGCTTTAGGAATCATTTTAAGGCATCACTAGTTGAACTTGGTCCGAGCAAAAACGGTCATGAATGCATCAATCGGTTTGAACATGGACTGGTTACAACAAAAGCGAACTAGAAAATCATGAATAGATTGCACAGCAAACAATCAGTTTGAATGTGGGAAGGAAGTCAATGTTCTTAGTATACCCCGTAACAGGTACTTCACTCAGTGTAGATGTTATTTCCTTCTCACTGTACTCTAACTGGTTCACCTTTGTTTTCCTTGAATGTGTGAATGATGTGATTATTATAGCTAAAACAGTTGTATATTTTGGTGGACGTCATATGATCAATTCTGTGGTTAGCCTAACGTTGCAACAGAATGGAGGAATATCTGGAGTTAATATGAGATAATTGGGTCAGAAAAAGTTCCCCTGAAGAAAGTTGGTTAGTTCCGGGACAACTAGACACATAGAACTGAAAAGGGCTGAATACCACATGCAATATACCGATATAAAGCTGAG
>UZAN01042440.1:28603-48341 GCA_900618425.1 Echinostoma caproni
TTGAGAAATAATCTGTGCGTGAGAGAGAGATAGCAGGCGATACGGTGAGATACGAACCGTACGACGTTTGCTTCACTGCACAAAACAATCATCCGCGTCCACTGGTCGTAGCACCTCACATCCATTAGGAGGACCAGGCTAACGACAGTGACGACAGTGGTGATGACGACTAGGAGGAAGACCGGGACTAATGGAGAATTAGGTTGGACGGGATGGCAATGTGCGAACGCTGGAGACAAGCCTTGTGTGTGTTGCCTCACCGCCACACTGTGGACCTAAATACATACAACCTGGCACATACACACAATGCCACTGACGACGACGACGAGGACAACGACGATTCCGTGCCGGCCAGTGCGAAATGAACTCACACGAATACAGGCGGATGACAGTGAAAACGAGTCCGACCGAGGACACAGGAAGTGTGCCAGAACGAATTGGATGCTGCTGTTGCTGCTGCTGCTGCTGGTGATGTAGGTCCGGGTAGAAGCAATAAGTCGTTTGTGCAAAGGTGAGTAGTTGTCGTAGAAGTGATGTTCCAACGCACACAAGCAAATCGCAACATGGACAAACTTGATTCAGGGCTGACCCAGCCCTGCCCGGACGATTTAGCCGTGATGGGTGGCACAGAATCCCGTGCACCACGCCTCCCAACCGCCAAAAGTAGTGAAATTTTCCCTTAGTCAGAGCGAGAGAGCGAGAGACAAAGCATAACGATTAGAAGGTTATGGACAAACAAGCAAACAGACGGACGACAGCTATCCGGTGGTGGTGGTGGTGGTGTTGGTGGGTCCTAAGCTGACCGGCTTGCTTGGTGGACAAGCAGACAAGCAAACAGACGGATGAAGCGGAGAGGACAAACGGACAGTCAATTCAGTGCATTTTAGTAAGTGTCCACGGTTGAAAACACATGGTTATTATGATGGGAATGTAGAACGAAGATGGGGTGACAATAGCGGGTGATGCTTCACAGACTTGCACTTGAAGTGTAAGATATATCTCTGTAAATATTTTTGGTACCATAATTATTCTTTGTAGCGTAGCAACGCACTCAGCGATTTGACAAACGAAAGTTGGAAGATCGTAGAATCAGACCACGGTAAAATTGTCTCTCTCTCTCTCACTTAGTCACGAGGGGCACACACACATACATACATCCGTATGTTTAGCTTCACAAATGTCCTAATGACGGAACGTTTGGAGTAATGAGGTTAGTTTCATTCCCAAGGAAGTGTGACAATTGAACGGAGCAACCCGGATGACCACTGTGTCTGTTTGTGGACTTTTTTGTGTGAGTAGAAACGTGCAACCGACTGCAGTGCACCAACATATTTTGATCTGCGTTGAGATCAACGTGGTAACACGAATACCATAACTTGCGCCCATTACCCAAGCAAAAGTTGTGACGTGTGCTACTACCCTTGTTAAATAAATTAAATGATACGATTACTGCGGACGATCTGAAGTTTGTATCGATGTCCTTTCTGACTGGATTGAAGTAGAAATGAAATCATCTAACAGTGCACTGGAAAGCGGAGAGCTAATCATCGAAGAACGAACGATTCACGCACTGAGATTTTAGCACGGGGAGCGAGGAGCCGGGGGTGGGGTGGTTCTTCTCACGTGCACGGCAGGATCTGAACATTTGATTAGCACATCGGTATTTAGTTTTGTGATTGTGGTATATATCCGAGACGACACAGGAACTGTGAACAACAACAACAACAACAACAACAACAACAACAACAACAACAACAACAACAATGAAAGCAGAAAGAACGACCACAGTATCGAAAGAAGTACAGCTCGAATGTATCGAAATTCGCAATTGGTCGACGTCATACCTCGAGTTTATGTTATAATCCCCGAAGTGGAACGATGATACATATGATCTTATATCATATTAACTATTTTTTTCTGTTTGCCTCCTTTTATAAATAAATATGTAATAGTATACACAAGTTTCAGCGAGGAGAAGCGGTTCAGTCAGAAGATTACCGCAAAATACACAGCAAACTTGGAAAGCTATTCGGCGGAGTGCGTATTTGAACACACGTCCTCCGGGTCAGCAAGATTTCGGTTCACCGGTAATTCTCACGTTACAGATTACCAGACATTCTGTCTTTCGTGTTTATTTACTGGTCTTTGGATAAGGTTTGTCAACTTTGAGGCAGGCTGTCGTGGAAAGTCTCAACGAATAAAGGATATCATTATTGTTTGGTGATTTTTTGAGTTCAAGAAGCCCGTATCCAAATAGAGTCTGGCTGTCAAAATTGAATGCCGTTCATTTCCCCTTCTCCTTAATCACAATTGATACTTTCTATGATATAGATTGGAGCTCGCTTAGTCTCTTAAATTTGTATCGTCAATGAACTCACCGGTTGCAAGTAACTGTTGCTAAACTGCTCACATTCTGTTAGCACAGAAAGTGCAGATGCAAAGTTCATTTACGATGAATGACATTGAAAATTCTGTAAACGTCACTTGGAACAGCGGTTCTTGTCCTATATACACTTTCCAATCACTTTTTAATTTTGAACAATAAAACATATATTCAAATGAGGTGGGAATGTTTGTGATAACCGACAAAGAGCACTGGAGCCTTGTTTTGTCCTGTTTAAGGCCCCTCAGCAGTGTGCTCATTTTGTGTCCCTGACGGGACTCGAACCACGAACCTTCGGGTCGGAAATTCAAACGCATTACCCTTGAGCTACACGATCGACAGCTATCACCTTAGGCCAATGGTTCAACCTATTTGGAGTATTAAGCTTGGAATAGGCCATTCGATTGTTCAGAGGCACGAGGCATTCTTGGCATTCTTCTGGTGATGGTAGCGCAGTGATTTAGTCGCTGTCATCGGCGTGCTTTGGACCCTGTGGTCCGAGGTTCGAGCCCCGCCACCGCCACCCGACTTTGGTGTTAGGCAGCTCTGCTATCGTCCGGTTCAATACCACGCCTAGCCTATCGGGGCCTTATGTGGTTCGCCACTCCAAGTTCCGGGGCTTAGGTTGCCGATTTCAACCACTGAACAGTAGGTCCTCGTGACTATGGGGTTTACCCCGTCTGCTGTTCATCACACCTAGGTGTGTAATAAAAAAAGATCTTGAGTGTGGGTTTCACTTCTTTGGAGACCTTTAATTCCTCACGAGTTAATACGTTCAAATGCGATGCATATACTTCTGAACAGCCACCACTGATTCTGTCATTGGCCATGAAATCTCTCGACATTCAATGAGAATTGACACACTTAAACGAAGGGGCCGCGGATACACAACCATCACCCCTCACCGTTCCATTTGCTTACACCTAGTTCGATATGATCGTTGCATAATTTGACTTTGTTAATTCTTATAGAGTTGAGTTGGACAATAACTATCACATTGGCGAAGAGTGCCATGAAAGAAACTACTCAGGTCCATTCGCTAATAGCCACAGAACCACGTGAGGCATACACGTAAGTCAATGGTCAAGTGAACTAACTGCTTCAGATTTTCCTGTTCCTAAGTTTCCGGATACAAATTTATTATCATTAAAAAATATTCATACTAATTAGAAACCGGGTATCAGTAATAAATATTCACAAACACGAAAGGGTATTCATTAGTTTGTGAGATTACACTTTATCCGATGTGGCTGGTCCAAACCATAAGTATAGTGCAAAAAAGAACAATGAATTCCTTTGCTCATCCTGCCTGACACCATCGATTGTGCTTAGAAAGGTGGAAAATGAAATCATCTAATATGTGCACTGTTATTTTATTGAGTGAGTTGGACAGGGAGCGATCGGAGTGGGGGATGAATTCAATTCGACCAGTATGTTTTTAATGTTGTTCTAAGCATTATTATAAGGAGAATCAGTAGAGAAACTAGAAATCGACGTGACATCGCGCACCAATTTTTTATAGTGCCAGATACTCGGTTCAGATTGAAAGGCAAATTCTGATAAATTGTGAATGCAATTTAAATCAATAAAAATTCTGTTTTTAATGTCTGCTAAACGTGATACCCAATCATTGGACCGTAGCTTGTGTGCTTTGTGTTTAAAGATCGTGCTGTCCAGTTCACCGGACAACACTAAACCATGAGTTTTTTCAACAATTACACACACAGGTATTTTCACGAAAAATTTGATCCATGTGTACGAAATCTAAAATAATTGTGAACCATTGCACTTTTCTGATTGTGTAAATGACTTCCGTCAATGCAGATTGTGGGTGAATGATATTGTCTGCACAAGTTGCTTTCTTCCATGATCCCAGATATTAGCTCAAACAAATTCTGTGGTCATCTCCGACTTTACGCATATCTCAGTCAAACGTACGGTATTTTATGACTTGCCATTTGCTCCGCCACGCATCGATGTGATTCAGGACGAGGTGGGAATATTAGTTGCACACCAGAAAGCGAATAGTCAATTCTAACTTGATCAGTTTCATTCTGCTGAGCTTAAAATCCTGGTGACAATTTGTTTTGCCGTTCCCAGTCGTCTCACAGGAAGCAAATGGGCAAACAAAAGAAACAAATACACCAAGCAGCTCTGATTTTACAGTCAAGCCCATTGAAAAGTTTCTCGTTTTTAAACAATCTGACTGACAATCAACGTAGTGGGTACAGTTTTATGGGATTTGGGAGAACCAACTTATTAGAATTATGTGAGACCAGTGAGAACAACATTGAGGAGACGCATAGAGATGGAAAAGTTTGCACACATGAGCATTTTATTCCCTATTCCATTTATGGAATGACTTTGGGTGGAAAAACGCGCTTACAATCTGAAAAAAACAATCTGAGTAGATAAAGGAATAGCTTTCAGTGTAGCGTGTGAACACAAATCTCAACTAGCTCACTGGACTTGCCTATCCAATCCTTCCCGAAAGCTCAACAGACTGACTGTTCAAGACAGAGTGTATGAATGCGTGTCCGTAGTAATTTGTTTTCCGAGCTTCTGACCGTTTTATTTTCATCAATCTGGATGACATTGTGAGTAACATTTGAAATAAAGGGGCAGTTCAAATCCGGATCGTCGCGAAATGCTCAGAAGCTAATTCACAATTGCGGGGTAGGCTGACGGTCGAATTACAACAAAATTACTTGCTTCTTATTTGGTAAGTTCTGGAATAAAGGGAATGAGTGTTTTTATCTCTTGTCGGTTTTCATGGCTCCCAGATCATAAAAGCTCCTAATAGATGAAAAGTATTATTACTGTTGTCATTGCCAATTTCGGTGCTAACAACCGTACAGCAAAACCTCGGAGATTAGTGCTAAGATGAGTGAGGTATCATGTCCTCAGAACTTTCACAAAAGTTAGGCTGCGCTATATCACTTATAGACAAATCAGCTGTCCGGTATACTGTCGGTATACTTGCGTTCTACCGGCTTTGATTCCCGAAGTGTTATCCGCCATTGGGTCGATAGATTTGCACTACTTGTTGGACCCAACCAGATCGAAACAGCTGTCCAGTATTTCTTAACTTTTCAGCTCCGACTTCGTTTGCTCTTCAAATGACGAAATTCACCATATAATATTGCATTTAGGATTATTCCTGTTGTTAATTTGGTCCGAAGTTTTCAAACTTGTACATGGTAAAAATCCCCGATAAATTATTTCATTTGGTCCTCACGAAACATTTTTAGAACAGAATATGAGGATTGTGTAAACTGGTGGGCTTGTTTTTACTTCCGGCCTCGATGAGAAGAGAAGCAGAAAAGAACATGGCATTTCCAATTGCATTTAATTTAACAGCAATAGTTGCACAAATCTGAAGTCTTATAATCAGATTCCATCGATTTATGGCAACCTTGAAATCTGACTTCAAAGTTCAGTTTCAACTAAAGGAATAATATTGAATAAGTATTCTTATAACAACAGATTATTGGGACCTGGTAGTATGGATCAGCTACTACGTAGAAAGTAATATTTGGATGTTAATGCACAAACTATTCCCACTCGATAATACCCTTGTGCAATGCCAAAATCGATGATTTCAAGGCTCGTTTCGTAGTCAGTAAGCTACAGAGACCGTGAGAATAAAACTAGCAGTTTTCGGGGGAAAATCGTGCCATATCGGTAAAATTATTTTCGGCTTCCCACTATTATAGCTGATAATATGTCATGAACTTTCCGGAAGAAAGAAGCGATCTGTGAAAGGGAAAGAAACACGGGTTGAGTTGGCTGAACTTTGCAATGATCGGATTCGAGCATGCGATCTCGGGGATGGATTTGCTAGTGACCCGAACTGCTTAACCGCACTTATCAAAATTAGCCCACAACCTCCTATTTTCCAACTCACGATGCTCCGTGAGTAGTGCAGTAGTACGAGATAAATTCTATTCATTCTACCTAATAATCCCCATGACTTCGTTTACACAGAGGACTTTTGGTTGATCTAATGAACCATATTCCGACGAAGCACCGTGCTCAAACTTCGCTCTCAATACAGCTCATCGACAATGCATATCTGTCGGTCCATTCGGAGTTAAACTTCGAATTGCTAGCATCGAACTCCCGCCTTTGTTACTTTGTATTAGTCAGCTCACACCTGAGTTGAAACAGTTTATATTGAGCCAAAATCTGAAGGACGGTCACACCAAACCGACATTTAAACAGTGATTGCCAGGTGAAACCATCAAGAGTACCTGGTACCTCTTAACAGTCGAATGGGCTAATCCAAGCTTGCTGCTCTAAAGACTATAAATTTCTTCAAAATTTATAAAAGAATTTTTGGTGTGCGCAGTGTGCCCGTGCATTGGTGCAATTTTTGTAGAAGAACTAAGAGGAAATGAACAGCTCACCGTCTTTGTCGGAGATCATTCATTTGTGGAAAGGTTTTCATGAAGGAATATCTCGAGGGGAATAATTATTACATAACATTGTTAAAACGGTCTAGATCACTGAACTGTCTCGATCAGAAAACGAACACTGTTGAAGCCGAATTTGCTTTGTGCGTTTTGTAGCAGTCATAGAGGAGAGGATACCTGAAGATATCTGTTTTTATCGTTAATTTAAACTATTGCTTCTAAGGCTTAAATATGTAATCCTGTCCAGAAATAAATGTTGATCATTATTCACTCATAGATTTCCTGCTGGAAATTAATTTCTGTACTTCAGTATTTTGCTCATCTAAGCATCCTCTCTCTCACACACATTGATTGTCTGTATTGGGCATAACAAAACAGTAGTTCGAATTCATACTCGCATTTGAATCATTATTTAAGGTTATTTCGATCTGCTAAGGCCTCGTTTCTCGCTATTCATCCGACTCTCGGGGAAGAAATATTGCGTCTCAGCCTTGGATTTATTAGTCCAGACTAGCGTANNNGTACTGGTTTAGTCGCTGTCACTGGTGTGCTTTTGACCCCTTGGTCCAAGATTTGTATCCCGTCACCACCACCCAACTTTGGTGTTTGGCTGCCTAACCATCATCAATTTCAATACCACGCCCAACCTAGCGGGACCGTATGTGGTTCTCCAATCCACGTCCCGGAGCTCAGGTTGCCTGTTTCCATCATTTCACAGCAGATCCTCTTGACTATGGGGTCCGCCCCGACTGCCGTTCATCACACAATGGTGTGTTCAAAACAGAGATTTGCTTTTCGTTTTCAAATCGTTCTGTGAAAATTTAGCTTCAACTCCTGGCATTCTCAAAACTCCAGTGCAAGGGTAGAATCTACACCGACTGCACCACAGACGATTTGCTTCCGCCAGACGCATCAGGCCAAACACTGTCCCGGAAGAGCGGGCAAAAAAGTTCGATGTCAGCCAAGGCACAACTGCTGCTGCTGCTGCTCACACAGATACTTTGTCATGTGTCAACCGCAGTCCTTTTTCACGGGACCACGTCAATGTTTGGCATGTTTGACACGGTACTGAGCTTTATCTTCATCTTGTCGCCATGACAGCATACAGAAAGAAAAGTTGATGAGAAGAGAAGAAATCCGGGGATTCCCACCCGGGCACACACACACGCGCGCAAGCGCTATGTCGGTTGTTTGTATGCCTGTGTCTCTGTGTGTGTTGATGCCACAGGATGGGTTAAGATGAGTTGTTCACTGTTTGGTGAGAGCTCGGAGAAGCGAGTGTATAACAGATGTGTGATGGTAGACAAGTTTCATCCTCATCGGTCCAGATTACCGTTTTTGTTCTCCTCTTTCACATCCTATCTCTCATCTGTGTGTGTAGGTGTGTGTGTGTGTGTGTGTGTGTGTGTGTGCAAGCATACCTTCACAAGTGCACTGGTTTAAGACCCCCCGTGTGTGTGTTACCTGGACACAGAAACGCCTATACGGAAGTACACGTGCCTAGTACTTGTCCGGAAGAAAAGATGACACACTAGGATCATCTTGTGCTGTGTGCTGTGTAGACACAACAATTTGCGGTCGATTTCCCCTTCATCTCGATTGCGACATTTCTCGCGTCCGGGTTTTCCGGTTAGATGTGAATTTTTCTCCTGCCGATGAAGTGCACGCAGGACACGTTACATTTCCGGTAACCAAAATTTGTCTCTATTTGGATAATCAAACATGGGCGATTTATATCTGGTCAAAACTTGTTTGCATTATTGCCGACAATTGGTTGATTCACATTTGTTCTATTCGTGTTTGTCGTATCTCACTTTGAGGAGGTAGATGAGCACACTATGAATGAAGCAGTACGAGCATTGTAACGGCAATTATGTAGCCGGCTCATAGACCGGGGAGCAAGCAGAAACGGTAACATATAGGAAGGAAGGCAGGCAGGCAGGCCGACACCGGCGTCGCACCACATCCCGAACGTTGAGAACCTGGCATTCAAACAATCAGCCAATCGATCAACCAATCAATCTGGTTACAGGCCTGTATGGCGGACGTATCAGTTAGTTGTAGGCCACAACAATATTCTATGCTCCTCTCCAGGTGCTTCATCTCTAAATGGTCAGCGACGGTTCCTCAAATGGGAACGGGGTGGAGGTGGAGTAAATGACAATGATGACGACTAAATAGTTGCAGATTGCGTACAGCGTTACAAAGCAAAGGACCGGAAATTGTGTGCGGTGAAGCACGTAATCTTATTTTGTACATCCTTTGTTCTGTATTTAGGATCAAATTCTAGAACCGTTTCGGTAAAGGCACCCCTTCTCTTCAAATAATGTTAACCTTGATGGTGAAGCAACCGGTGAAAATTTCCGATAACGATTTAGTGTCCCCACCGATGCTAATCCAATATTTATCTTTTCTAGAAGAATTTCTGTTCACTGCACTCAAACGTAGAGTTGAAATAATAAACAGTATGTCATCACTGAAAAGTTCACCGTGCAGAAATGGTCCCCCGTGGAATCAATCACTATCTACAACAGTCCATTGCCTCTGAAGCGAGGGAGGTCGTGAGTACTATACCAAGTGGTGGTGATGGAGGACAAGCTGTTGGGCTTCGGTTCAATTGTTTGATACTTCCCATTAACAGGTTCGAATCCCGGAAAACTCAGCACATAAGCACTGGTGATAATTTCGGAAAAGCCAGATGAAGCAGCTATCTAGTGCTTTTAAGGTATTCTAGAGGTCATTACACAGTGACCTGCCATAATGGACAAACATTTATTTAAACATATAAGTATGTGATTCCGTCAATGTTTTCTGAAGCAGCAAAAAACATGCACTTGAACGNCTTGAACGCCGGAAAACCTATCTTGTATCTTTCAACCAAATTGAGTCTCTCCAGAAGCGCAAATCTTTCGACCGATTGCAGATCAAGCCGGTGACCTCGCAGATCGAAGACAAGAGTGAAATGTTTGAATACTGGACAGTTGATCAGTCTGTTGTGCCATTTTCTATTCATGATGTGCCTAATGAAACCCCAAAGGGTAAAATTGACTGTAATCTCCTTGCAAAATCTGCATTTCACCTTTCGTTTACTC
This sequence comes from Echinostoma caproni, assembly GCA_900618425.1. Taxonomy (NCBI): domain Eukaryota; kingdom Metazoa; phylum Platyhelminthes; class Trematoda; order Plagiorchiida; family Echinostomatidae; genus Echinostoma; species Echinostoma caproni. The sequence goes on from UZAN01042440.1 coordinate 38,494, forward strand.
AGTAATTCATCGTCTAATCAATTTACACTCTACACCAAATCAGATAAATCTCATTTAGGATATAAAGAAATCACTTTTGTCTTTCCGGTGGAATAGGTCAAAGGGAATCCTGCTGAAATCAAACAGTTTTAAATCAGCGTGCGAGATAAATCATCAAGAGGTGCTCAACAATTGTGCCAGGAAATTACTTAGACACGATTCAGGAATTCAATCTGGGGTTGAAAACGCAAGCCTACAACCAACTCCGCTAGGACAGCTGATCAAACCAATAGAATTGTTCCGTGCACACTCCAGAAGAGAATGATGAAATACTGTCCCTCCTCATTGAAGTACTGGTTTCTATAATCGTGGCTTAGTGGGGGGATAGTACCAGTCAATTTGCTGTGCGAAATTGATCAGTCGATGAACGGTAGCAATGCGCAAGGTAATCGATCGAAAGTGTCTGCCGATTATTTGAAAAAGTCCAGTGTTACAAATCAAACGAAACAGCGTAATTGTTATTACTGATTTAATATATGAGTATGATGTTCTTTTACAAAATGTGGATATCAGCCGTTAAAAGTGATCACTGATAAGTCCTTAAGAAACTGAAAGATTCCAAAATTTAGTCACTAAATAATCAGTGGTTCCATCTATCTATCTATCTATCTATCTATCTATCTATCTATCTATCTATCTATTTATCTATCTATCTATCTTTCCATCCATCTATCTATCTAACTACCGATCGATGCACTTGTCTATATATGTATTACACCAAGTGAATTATACAGAATGAAGACATTGTCATCACTCACTTGGTCTCTTTATAAAGTTGCAAACTGCATTACTCAAAGTACTATTGATATTAATGAGGTGAATAAGTATTATTTTGTAAAATAACATGGCCTAAGGTAATTTGTGTTTGAGCTTGAATAACCGAGTCAGTTAAGGTTTCGCAATGTCACAATACCTACCTACCTACTTACCTACCTACCTACCTACATGCATACATACATACATACATACATACATACATACATACATACACACATACATACATACACACATACATACATATGGGATCTAATTCTCATTAATACAACCACCCGGCCCACCTACCAACACCCCACACCCGTCATGGGCATTACTGGTGGCCAAACCATAATGGCTTTGAACCAGAATGCTTCTACACGGTTCGCATGTTTTGTTTTTCTACAAACCTGTCGTCTCGTAAATTTACCGCTGGTCGGTGTGATAACTTTTAATACAAGTGAAGTAGTATGCGTGATTCGTGTCACCTTTGTGCACCCTTACTCGGAAGTTGTGCGGAGCGGTTCATAGTTTACCGGATTTCCGCTTGGGCACTTCATGTCCTATTCAGTTCCTCTTTATCTGCCTATCTGTCTGCCGATCTGCCTCAATCGGTTAGACCACCATCACCATCACTAGTCAAGGTCAGTGAATGACCTTTTCGTTTTTTTTTAAGCGACCGTGCAAGTGATTTGGTTATCACCTCTTGCAATCTTCCGTGACCTGCCGCATTCCATCGAGCGGGATGAATATATGTTTGAGGTTAACAGGTCAGGTAACCACGACCAGCAGACGGCTAGTAGTCGGTGGGACAAATAAGCAAATCTACCTAATCCACTACGGGTCGCAATGCCAACCACAACCACAACAGCAGTGGTAGCAGCAAAAAGACCGCGTTTCACTCGCGTCTATCTGCCGACTGCCGTCCGGTTCAGATGATTGATAGCTACTTATGCGGATGTGCTACTGTGGTGTCCATGTGTGTATGTTGTGATTATGGTGGAGAGATGTTCACTTACCAACTTCAGCACTGGCAATAACTATTCATCTATCTATCTACTCAGTCAAATATTAGATCTGTCGGTCCGTGGAAATGCAGGGAGGGTGTGTGTGTGGGGGAGTGATGAATTTTTGTGGATGTGTGAGATAGTACGCATGAGGAAATCCCGGTTAAATCGTTTCATGGATGGTTGAAATCTTTGTCTGTCTGGGGCCACTTGAAAGTAAGGTTGCTGGGGTGCAAAGAGAGAAGGGACTAATGATGAAAAGGAAGAAGTGTATTGCACAGGAAATGACAGACTGGTTATGCGTGTTTGAAGGCTCAATTAGGTGGGCATCGAGGTGGGGTTTAGGAAGGATGAATGCAGGATGTTAGGGCATCAGTGCGTGATAGCATATGCCTATTGATTGCCCGTATCCCTTCTCAGGCATGCACACAACCTTCTGGAGAACGGCATGTGAAGCCGCCTATCAAAATTATGGCATTATGTCACTGCTGTTCTCCAAATGACGTGGAACTGGGGCCGTAGCGGAGTCGGCAGCGTGGTGGTGGTGATACAGTATGAAAAACGAAGAGTAGTGATAGTTCAACGGAACAATGAGGGCATATAATTTTGGTCTGTGAAATGGATGAGCGACATCCAGCTGACAGCGCAAGTTAGTGATGATGCGGCGGTCAAGGGAATGAATTGGAATCAAAATTCAGGAAGTTCCTGTCTACAGTTTCACGTCTACCAGTATTTGATGCTTGCTGAGTTTACAGCAGGTTTGTAGAGAGCGTTTTGTCAAAGTGGTAATGATGATAGTCTGGCTATTCTTGATGAATTTTTATTAGTGCCACGGATGATTACAATCAAATATTTAAATGTCCTTTTAAAAACACATTCTAAGGAATAAAGTCGAGTGTTAAACAATTGCAGTCACTTCAGTATTCCATCCAGTGGTTATCCTGTTTACAGAGCTTCACGCCTACTCTGATTTTCGATCGATTGGCTTCCATTGAGAGAGGGTTTTCATTTCAACGACGTACTATGTCATCAAACATTGGTTGTATACCGAAGAAATGGGATGCAAAAGGCGAATCAGCAACCTAAAGGAGTACCCTTGTTTACCTTGTGCTATACCATCACAGAATATTCATCTGAATGAACCGTGTAGGGATGATAAACAGTAATACAAGCTCTGTGATATTCAACCAGTCAACCATACGATACTTCAGTTAGAGGAAGATGGCTTTCATGTGGAAAGCGGTCTGTAGATAAAGTGGGTAACTGGTGGAGTTGTCAATATGAATCCCAAAAAATCAATACCGCTGTAAGAGAGCGAGAAATCACCCCGGAATTTATTTTGCTGGATTTAGTTGCAAACGAAGACTGCGGATATATATGATGCTGAAAATATACGGCGCGTGTTACAATCATCCCCGGTAGGCTAGTGGTTGGCAGATAAAGGGGAGTTTTCTCACAAGAAGACGAGAAATTCTCTACGGATTGGTGTGATCATAGTCAGCCATGGGATAATCACATGTAGTCCCAGTAGTTATGCGCAGATGATATTAGTTTCCCAACAGAGATTTGGGAGTAGATTGAATCAAGAGATGTAACAGTTAGTTATATAGCTACTAAATTGACTGTGACACCCGAACTATAAATGAAAGTGGTCATCTCCACGACATTTTTTACCTTTCGTGATATATTTTATTATTATTATTATTATTATTATTATTTCATTCCGCGTGACGAACAGTGTACATTTTCAACTGAAATGTAAGCGTATATGCCTACACAGGTTATACAAATACAAATGCAAATGTTCTCCTCACACACTGAACAGATTTCCAGTCACGTTTTAATTGAGGCTGCTAGGTGAAGATTGCACGTATTTGACTTTCACAGTCTCCATTGTTTTGAGGATTTCACAGCTAACAAGCATTCAAAATGGTCATATCGACCATAAATAAACAAACAAACCCCAAGTAAGGCTTAATATGGTGTTGTTTTATGACGTAGTCGTGGTTCCAAAACTACTTATCGACAGGTAGACTGGCCAGAATTGCCCATTCAGGTACGTTCACAAACAGTTAAATTTGAACTCAATGGGAACTGAAATCTAATCTCTGCATTCACTGTACGGAAGACCTGAATCAGTGGGGCAGCTTCCATGCGGGGATATTGATGTGTTTCACATTGTTGCTGTTGCGCTCAGTAATTGTAGCCCACGTCTGAACAAACTCGAATTGTTACTCGTGGTTAGTTCAGGTGTGAGCTAACAGCAGAAGAGAACTTACATGCCTTCAATGCAAGGGATCCGAGGACTCAGATATCGATCAGGCCGGTGAACACGCGTTATTGGTATTGCTCAAAAAAGATGAAACTCGAGCGCACGATTCACTAAGTAAATTGAAGATTGCGTCTGAAAATGAAATCTAAAGGCTCACCACTCCAAATCGATAATATTTATCTCACACCACTATTCACGGGTAACTGCGTATGAAACAAAATTGTGATTATCTCAAGGTAAACGCTTGCTGCAGTTTTGGGTCCATCTTATGTATAAGTAAAATAACTGTCTATGCTATAAATATGTATTGTATTATCGTCTGGAAAAAGCCATCCAGAAGTATACCACCATTCTTAGCGCTCATCAGGTAGGTGTATATACGGTATATAGGGTAATCATTGAGAAATTCATTACCACATTTGTCCTCTCGATGCGAATGAAACAAAACAAGCTTCGTTTGCATCTCGGGGAGAGAAATTAAAGACAAGTTTACCTAGAAGAATTATTCCACTAATTTTATGGGTTAGATGCATCTGACACGGACGGATAGTCGAATCTAGCGTGGCGTTTTCTGGGTTTAGATGCATCGAACATGCAAACACTAATGCAGAATCATCGAAATGATCCAATCAACTCCTAAAGATGTCGTTGAAGTCCGCGGTGCATAGCTTTGGCTAGCAATTACTGCGACAATTCCACAGGTCTGAAAAATAATTACATCTGCGCAGGATGATAATTTCTCTCCTCTTCATGTTATGTCCATATACTCAATGAATTTTCTGCAGAGAACCAGACCCGACGGAATATGACCTAAGCTTGCGGTGAGATGAATAATTGGGGTGGATAAGGCTATTTTTATATCCAACCCCATAGGATGATATTGTGGGGGCACATGTTCCCCGGTTCATCTTTCTGACGAATGCACACGGTTTCTGAAACGCAAAACATGCAGGCTGTCCGACGTCTTCCTTTCTGAAGTGAACTTTAATTTCTTTTTCCCAGCTTAATTGTCTTGCTCCCCTCCCGTTTCACCTGAAGCGACATCTGCAAAACTATATAAATTAGTCCATTAATTGCCCCCCCCCGCACCTTTCAGGAGAAAAATCTCTGTTCCACTTGAATCCGCCCTCTTTGTATCCTACTTTGTGTCGTTCTGTGTCGATTTGGGAGACTACTACGGGAAAAACACTTCCGTTCCCCATTGTGCATTGACTGCGAGTCGTGTCTCGCAGTGCATCCCGCGCATCTACCATATGCTGAATTCTCTTCTCCTACCACCTCCACAACCCCTCTCCCCTCTCAGGATCTCTGTTTCTCCCAGTCTCGATGTGTGTGTTCGTGAAAACGATGAAACCAGGGCGATAGATACGAGCGTTTGTGTGCGTGTGCAGCAGAGGGACTGAGTAAATTTGGCGCCATTTTAAGGGAAATGAGTTTCACTTGGCTCCGGTTTGAGGTAGAGGGGAGGAAGGGGAAGTGAATGAGTTAGAAACATTGATTGGATCCAAACGGTGAGCGTGCCCACACTTTAGAAATGCCATGCAGATGAACAGCCTGTGAGATCGACGGTCAAACGGACAGACAGGTGGATAGATGGACGGACAAATATGTAAACAATCGGACGAACAGGGACGGGTGGATTTGTTCACTGAAGCATACACATCGCCAAGCAGACTGGGTCTAGGGAATTGGCATTTCGTGTAGATCATCCGAGTTTACTGAATGGTGCACTGTAGCTCTCAATCCTCGCAGAATATACTGTGATTCACTGCAGTGGAATCTGATCTTTTTGACAAAATCTGACTTCCTATTATTTTCCCGCCCCGGTTCCCTGACCCCCCTCTCCTCATTCCACCCAACCCCGGAATTGTACCACATAGATTGGTGAAAAACCCGAGTGATAACAAATCACACATTGTTATCATCACTTATGGGTCTAAGTATAGTCATATCACATCAGAATGGTTTCGTCGAAGAGATATGATTTGCTCTAATGCAAGATTCTCCATCTTGTACAATAGTTCGTCCTGCGTATTTTGTGAGACTGTTGTACTAAAGCTACTCGGTTTTATTCAGTAGTCAGTCTAGGGTATATGATTCCATTTTGGACACCGATTAGATCAGTATTAAAACCATCGCAGTCACGATAAAATAGTAGTCGAATATTAACTAATACTGGAGTGGAAAATGAACCAGGTAGTCGAAGTATGAGCTATTAACGTGGGGAGGAAGAAGCCTGTTACATTTCGGGTCCCCACACGGGGAATGGATGAATAACCGCCAAATAGCACCTAACCGTGTTCAGACTTACTGAACAATTAGGTGCGGATGGGCAATATTACTACCGGAGGTCGTATACGGTTGTGTATAAACAAAGACAAGTAAGAAGGCAATTGGGGAGGGGGATCACACTTTATCCAAATTCAAACAAAATTTCCTAGTGCAGGAAAAAAAGTTAACCGATGGGATGATATTTTATGAAAGAATTAATGCCTGATAGGAGCAGATTTGGTGGCATGTTTGGCTGTGTTAGGTCTTATTTAAGTTGAACTGAAATGAGGTTAATGTGTAAGTAAGAAATGAACGGAATGTGAGAGGAGGAGGGAGGGAGGGAAGGGGGGAGCTGAAATTCATGCAAAACTGCTTTTGATGTTTGGATAGTACAAGTCAGTCGAATTTCCACTCCCTCAGAAGACTGAGAAATAATCACTTATTTTACACATAGAGAATAACGTTTCAAATGACAACCATGAACGGTTGATATCCAACAACGGGAAGGATCTAACAAAAGCTGGAACGAATCTATTCCAAAAAGCACCAAAATTAATAGAATATTTAAGATTGGGTTATTGAACCCTAGGGGTACAACTAAAGATATTTACTGAGAATCAACTTGGTTATTCACGTTGATGTGCAATGCAAGTCTGGATGCATTTCAACACTCCACTATATTTAGTTGTACAGATCGAGCTACCATTTAGCATTCTTGTGATTATGATCAATAATGGTAGTAGTACTGATTTACAAAAAAAGTTTGGATCCTGAGAACTTGGTGACACCGGATTTTGACTGGTGAAATAAATTCAAAGTTGCGTTATGTACGAAGTCATTTATTGAATCCAACTGTTTGAACAAAAACATCAACAATGAATTACTGATTGAATAAGGGTAATTCTTTACTTGTTAAACAAAAAAGGATTAATTGATCATGCAAAACGTGAGATCCCTAGCCCCAATTACAGATACAGTAAAAATTGAGAAGAACGTTGAACCCTAAGTAATTATCCAATTAAAACTGTCTGACGATTTCCCTTATATATGAGAGGAATAGAGGATATTGTTTGATTAGATGATGGGTTCGTCTTGTAAATGAGGCGTAAGCTGATATAACACGTAGGTAGGTTGTGATAGTTTCTAACCGAGTCATAACCCTGGAGGCTAGTGCTGGGATAAGCGAAGTCCGTTGCCCGCAGCAAGCTCACAAACATGGTTTGTGCTCTATCGTGTTACGTACCTCAGCAAGGCATTCATTAACATAGATACAAGGATACTTCACGGGTATCAATTCCCATTATTTTCTGATTAAGTTATTAGTTATTTTTGGCTCACTCTGTTCTAAGAAATGTGTTCCCCCTCGTAGGTGGCTCGGAATCTCACAGTTCACCCAGTAGTGTGCTACATACAATATCTCTTAAAAACCATTTAAATGAGTTGATGTTGCATTTCTTGTCCATGATTTCCCCGATCCATGAAAAGCGTCATACATTACCGTTAGTCAGAGAAAATTAGCTCCATATTTAGCATTTTTCCTAACCGTTTCCTCACACTTGATCTAACTAAATCAACAATGATTTTGTATCCATCTCCATTTACTTGACAAAACATTTATTATATGCATAATTGGTCGATTTAAGGCCCTGGGCCTCACTGGTGAGCCAAACTGGTTTATAGCAAAAGAATTTCTAGATCACTTAAATAGTATTATGGTTTAACCAGGGATCGGATCATTCACCAAACTGTCTTCCAGCACACAAAAACTTGTAAAAAGGTTGCTCACCAAGCAATTTTTGACCCCACCAGTGTTTTTTACTCTGTTTTATCTCAATGCATTTTTGTCTGACAAACTCGCTGTCAGTAAAAAAAAGTATTCTCACATACCTATGAAAGCAAACAGCTTCTCTGTTGTTCCCTATCTGGTACGTTTTCACCTGGGTCGTACCTTTTCTGGTTTAGTCCCAGTACCAATTTAAAACGGAAATTGTGATTGACTGCGTGATCTTTGCTTTTTGGGTTGCCGGATAAACCCCTCCGGGAGTGATAAAGCAGTTTGTTGACTATTGACCTTTAAGCAGCTGCGTCCGCTCAATCCGATGGATGATCGATGTTTCGTTACCGATCTATTTCTTCCAATCCCAGGATTGATTACCTTTAAACCATGCAGTATCTAGTCCATCAATGAAGATCCAAAACCAGTTTTTTTGGCATCCGTAGGCGTTATATTGCCGATGGTTTGCATTGTTGTGTGTGTACACTTGAGTTGTACCCAACAATGCCACGGTATGGTCGGTCTTTATCGGATATAAAACATGCTTGTTCAATTTATGAAATTCGGTAGCGAAGGGGAATCGCCCAATTTAAGGGCCTCGGGAAAAAAGAGGTTGATGCTGGTAAAGTATTGATTATTATTTTCAAATGGGAATTCGTCGTGTATATGGCAACTGAAGCGTGAACTGAAAAGCTACAAAGCACTAGACAGCTGTTTCGACCTGGTTGGGTCTCAGCAGCAGTGAGAATCCATCGGCCCAACTGAGGATCGAACTCGGGACAATCGGTGAGACTCCATCAGAAGGAAAATTCTCATTCAGGGTTTATATTCTGTGAATTAGAAAACAATATAACGTCTGGGGTTGTTCACATCCCTTTCCCACCTAATTGAGAGATCAGGTTGACGGGGGTTGTACAGTGCAGCTGTACGTGTGACTAAAACCTGAGCAGCAACTAGGGCGTATACAGTAGCTGTAACAAGCAACAGCCTGCGCAAGCCATTGCTTCACTCGGAGAAGCCCAAATTCAAATACGTACTTATTTACATACATATATGTACAGATATTTATCAAACTCGTGTAAAATCCTGATTCTCATCACATTTGTTCCCCCCAGTCCTTAATGTTCAGAGTCTCATGACTGGGACTGAATATGGTATGGCCCCACATCAGACACAAAATAACCGTAATAATATCCACTTATGTCTTTAGTTCGAGTGCTAGTAATATGTATGATTTCTCGAGTTCGACGGCGGTTGCCGGTGCCTCAATTGTAAAATAACAAAACTTCAGTAAAAATAAACCATTAGGTGATAAAGGTATTGTGCTTTCAGTTTGTCAATGTGTCATTCGCCCTTCTTGATTTTCAGCAATGCAACCTGTCGTTTTTACATGGAGTCCACCAAATTGACTGTTAAACATCTTTTGTCAGTTTCCTCTAACACATGCCGCACTATGGCTACTGACGACCTATTTTGAGGTAGCGCTAACTTATCCCTGTTTCTAACACAGGAAGAATTTTTTCATTAAATTCAGATCCCAAGTGCTGGGCGGTAATTGATTGAATTCATCATTGGACTTCATTTCTCCAAAAACTGCACAAATGTGACCCAGTAATATTTAGGGAAATCTAACAGTTTTCTACGACCAACCTTGCGCGAGAAGATTTACTAACTTTCATCTATGAAACATACGACTTCCGCGAATGCATTTTGAGAATGACAGTTATAGAAA
>UZAN01042441.1:8814-37055 GCA_900618425.1 Echinostoma caproni
TCCAGTCAACCATACATTCGGGTAAGCTCTAAATTTGATTTCCTTCCAGTCCTATCAAACCAATATCGGTTATATTACACCATAGTCACAAGTAACTATAAGGTAAATATTTTGTGTTTCACCCTACAGTTTCGATATTTTTTGTCTATTTTTATCGTTTTTCTTTTATGGAACACGCTTTCGTGTGTTGGAATTCCATTTCGAGTCATCTCTGAGAGACTGTAACCAAAGCAAATCCTCATCCAAATCCTAATGTAGAAAGCAGTCTACACCAAAGCCAACACTGAAGCTATTTTTTCATACCCTAACGCCAGCTGTAATGATATATCTTGGTATTAGGTGGTAAATATTTCTGAAGGGGTATGCACTGGCCATGGTTTCCTAACCATTATTCGATTTTGGTAGTAGATAGCTTCGCTGTCGTGCGGTTCAACACCACACCTAACTTAGCAAGGCCTTATGTGGTTCGCCGCTCCAAGTTCCGGGGCTTCGATAGTTGCTTCCCATCACTGAATAGAAAGTTTGCACGACTACGTTGGTTTCATTCCATCTGCTATTCATTACATCAAAATATGTTATAAAATAAAATGTCGCCCATCCGCCTCTGTTGTGCCCGTTAGCTTTTAATTTTCATGATCATTCGTTGAGTACAGTACATTGCTGTAGCATTCTATGTTTCATTTGCGAAATGTTTGAGGTTTGCTGTAACTTTTGAATGAATGAAATATTTTTCTACCTACAAAGCCACAAGTGGATATCAATGAACCCGAACTCCTGGTCACCCTAAGTTCGAACGAAAACGAGATGCCCACGACGGTGCCCGCTTCAGATATCCTTACGCTGACTGTATTTTCCCGTCGTGCCGTGATTGATTTTGGAGCTATATCGGTCACTGGTCAACCGGTCAAGCGCTATCTCCTTGTGGAGAACCCGCATTCGGAAGATCAAACGGTATGCGTACTTTAGGGAATAAATTCTCATTATAATAAAACAGTTATGTTTTATTTCTTAAATGCAGCAATAAAACTAGTCTTTCGTAAAGAAGCTTGCGGATAAACATAGGTTGCCTGAGGATGTGGGTTGAGATGTTTAGTTTTCCGGATCGCCGTATTGATAAACTTTTTCGCGCTCCCGTACACGTGTGCGAGCTTCTTTTCTCGAAACTCATATTGAAAGTTTTCAGTAGCACGTCCTCATTTTTTAACAGTTTTGTCTGTTTTTTTATCAACTAAAATTGGTGTACTGCCTTTTTGATTCAAAATCCAAAGTTTCACAATTGGTTCAAAACAATCAAAGCAAGAACAATAACAGAGAACAGTTAGTTAGACTGTGTGAGATATTTCAATGTTGTAGTTTTGGATGTAGGTTTTTCTCTCTTTACTGAATTTTAGTGAGTTAGCGAAAAATAGACTAACCTGCATATAAAGTATTACCGGAAATTTTTTTAGGATTCGGCAGAAGTGTGATAGTGTGATGCAAGGTGGTACAAAGAGAGTCTCGGCTAGCGAACGAATCAATAATAGGGCCGATCCAACCAGGTGCGCAGACGTAGCGCCTGGAAGTACTTCGCGAGACAATGTCGACTACCACTCGAAACGAACAAATCGACAATTACAGCCCGACGGATAATCAGCATCTAACCAGAAAGATATCCACCGAATACCACAACGTCGGAGCTGTCGATCAACGTATCGCGCACTACGATCGGGTCAAACCAGTCGGAACGGCATGCGGAAGAAGAGGAAACGTACTTGCCACGTGCGGACCAAAACCAACAGGATGCGGCATAAATCATCCTCCCGCGCGTTAGAGAATTGATTGTATATAATCGAACGCATGCACCGGTTGTTTTTGAATTGGATCAATACACGTTTTGCCAGCCGACTCGCCTTCGCAGGCTAACTTAGTTCAATTATATCTTCCAACCAGGTGTGATTTAACCGTCTTCCGGGTTTTCTTGTCTCTTGGATTAATTCACCCCTATTTGTCAGTCCGTTGAAGTACTGCAAATAGATTTTTGCCATGTGATTCTGTCAGTTCTGCACGCAGCGGGTGGTCGAGGTCTGTGAGAATCCTCTCAGAAAATTTTACACAGGAAGTTACGTGATACTCGGAAAGCTTTACAGCTAATTCATTCACAGGAATGGAAGAGACACGACTAATAATGGTTAGACACTCGTAAGACTTTGATGTCCTGTTTGAGTAAACCAGGAAAAATCACCGGGGAACAGTAGATTAAGGTGGGGAAAACACATTGATAAACAAAAATAGAAATAGCTGACTGGGATGCACGAAACTGCCTGAGCTTTCATATTTGAAATGAAAGGCATCGCAGTTTACCAATGCAGTTGTGGATGTGGGTTGACCAATGAAGATTGCTATGGTTACACCAAGATATTTGACAGAGTTCACCCTGGATAAAGGATTGTTATTAATCACTGTGGGGTCTGTTGGATATGGAGAGCTAGCAAAACTATATAAACACTCAACACATTTACTGGGGTTCAGGGTTAGCCCCGATGAGGAGTAGAACGACTGAATTTGATCAAGATTATCGGTAAAAAAACTTAGATCAGAGTAAGAAGAAATGGGTTGGCACAGCAGGACATCATCTGCATATTTCAAAATTCGTGCAGGAGAAACACAGGGAGTATCACAAATATAATTGGCAAATAAGTATGTATGTTAAAGTAAGTATAGTCATACGACAATCACACTTAGAGTGCTCCATACACCCCATTACCCGAACCATCTGGTGGACGCTCTTGGCTCAGTTCTTACCTCTCTGTATGGGAGATTAGAGTTCAAGGTTTATTTCCGTAAGCGAACTATCTGTCGGCGTCTCATTGACCGGAAGGTAACCCTTAAAGGTCGGCTTCTCCGTGTCGTTTTCGTGGAATACTCTCACCAGGGAAAAGCAATGATTGAGACCCATCTGCAGTCGCTGTGAATACGGACTATTTCGAGAGAAAGAGCGAGTTGGGGATGGCTTTATCCGTTTACCAAAACACCTATTGGACAAGTTGACTATGATCACGGTGTGACAATGTGTTTTTGGTTGAGGACTGCCGGTTATCGAAAAACAGTATCGTTGATTTACATGCGAATGATAAAACTTTTTGGAATGAGATAAAGCGAAGTCTTAACAGTGAATTTAAGAAGTACTACGGTCGGTACCGCTTTTTTAACTTTCGCTTACTTACGTGTGCCCATTTCCACTTGTTCCATCGTGTAAAAATCAAGGAAGCTTAATCTGTGAAATGCATCGGTCTTTCCTTATTTCGTTTGTAGGTGTCTATTCAACGTGGTCTACCATCTAATGAATTTTGTCTAGATTGGATACAATCGCACTCTGCCAAGCTAGGGCACTCAGCCTGGTTTACAACTGTATCCGGTTGTAATCCCAATTCAGATTCCTCAAACCGGATTGTGGTCAGAGCCAATCAAGGTCGATCTTTGCTTCAAATCACGTGGATCCCATCAACTGCTGGTAGTGGGGCTGTGTCTTCCAATAGCACCGGTTTTTATCATATCATTCAGTTCCGCGTTAACAATGCCTATCCCCTTCAGGCCATGGTTGTTGGTCGATTCACCATACCCCCACCGGAGAAACCTACACGTGTTAAGGTGGGCTGTTTTAACGTCATTCAACTAGAGTCTGATTTTTCCATTCCGTTCAGTTTACAATATATATATAAATGTATATTTCAAATAGGAATTCGTCGTGTATATAGCAAATGAAGCGTGAACTAAAAAAAACGGTCTAATCAGCTGCTTGGTGGCGTAGTAGGTAGCACGCTTGCGTTCTGCCCATGAAGTCCCGGGTTCGATCCCCAGTCAGGTCGATGCATTCGCACTGCTGATGAGACCCAACCAGATCAAAACAGCTGTCCAGTGCTTCCGAGCTTTTCAGTTCACGCTTCATTTGCCATATACACGACGAATTCCCATTTGAAATTTAACCAAATCCTCCATTACTCACATGAAATGTATATTTCATAACTAGTGGTGTATTATTGACCAGACGAAATTTCCCCGGAAGCACACGACTGGTTTCGCGGTTCTTGCCCCTTGTCAGGCATGCGTATCCCGTAATCTTTTGTCAGTTCATTCAAATATTTGTAGGCAAGAAGTGTATTTTTCTCACAAAAACCTTGTTTATATATATATATATATATATATATATATCACTAGCTTGACAGCGAACATGGTACCAACTAAACAACAATGATAACAGAAAATGGGAAGTTTGGGATATGTGGAAAGCAGATGGGGGATGGACAGAACAAGAAGGAATTGTTTTGTTAGTTTCACCATGTAATTTTTGTTATTGTTCTGGTTTATCGTTTTTTTTAGCAGAAGATTTCACCAGGCAGACCGTTCAACATTCGCGCCACTAGCTTTTTTCTAAGCTGTATCTCTGCTTCTCTAACCAACGACAGCCCCCATCGCTTGGGTACTAATCTGGAAGACGGGTTGCATCAGCCGGAGGAAATGCTGAAGCTAGTTTCTTCATAGCGCTACACTGTCATGGTTTGATCAACACGGCGTTTCTTACAACGTTGCCCAGCACTTGCAAAGAGCATAGGAACTGAGTCACCGGAGGTGGTTTAGAGCGATCACTTCCTTTGCACAACGACTGTCTTCATCAGACACACGATGGTGAACCACTTCATTGCTCACCAACGGACATCGGTGGTTGAGCACAGGTAGTCGGTTAGCATCGTCAAAATGGGATGATCTGGTCTCGCAAGCAGTGCGATATGCATCCTTCGCTTAAGGGACAATCAGGTGTCATAGCGGCACCACAGGTGTCGCAGTTTGACAAAAATAGCTTTAGCTTTTACGATCAAACTCTCGAGGTATTTAAAACGTCCAGCCACAAAGGGTGAGTGTAGGGAACATTCCTTTATCCCGCTGATACAATGGTAACACGTACACCTTCTATGTGATGATGGGCCCGAAGTTCAGATCCTGGACGAGTCCGTCGTTATCCCAAACTAGCTCTAGTGAGGTCGAAAACTGTGTCTATTGCTTATTGAGTGCACGGTGATTTCAACGCGAATCGGTTCGCCTATTCATGTTTGATATGTTTCCCAAAGAAAGTATCGTTTTTTCACTCGGAGCACAAAATCTCTGTAGTATCCGGGATAACTTTAGGCACATCTTTACATAATCGATAATACACTGTCGTTTTCTCGTCACTGTAATTGCTTCCATCTAATAGGATGAAGATTGCTTGCCCTTGAACGCATTCCCAAGGGAGTTCATTCTCTGGGGCACTTAAGATTTGTTCTAATTCTTCTCTAGAGTTGTTTTCATAATTGTCTCTCGATAGTTTCTTGAATGCGTTAGTTTTTGCTTTCAATAGTGTACTCCTGTTCAATTTCTTTTCGCCAACCTTTCAGACTTACAGACACGGAGTGCGCGGTCAGACACCTATGCTAACTCATGCTCATCTGCCACCTGCTCTTCCATCGTGGACTCGGACTCCACTGCATGAGGTTTCTCGCAGCACAAGTGACACACAGACACGTTTCGGAAATATGACGAATCCGATGGTACCACAAAAGGTATCACTTCTAATCATTTAGAGAGGAATCAAAGTGACTGATTGCTAATCTTCATTTTTTTTTACCATGCGTACGTATGCTCAATGCTGTCCTGGCTATCGCCCTGTTCCAATCGATTTCCCCGTTTGTACACATTCACTATTAGTATTTTTACTTACTTTACCGCAGCTGGCTCCTGTAAGAGGATACACCAACTTCATGGATATCCCGTATTACAGCTGTCCACGCTCGGTGGTTTTGGCAAGATCTTCGCATATAATGATCCAATTTGACATCTGTTGACGGTTACCTTAGACGGGGCGGAGACCAACCTTTTCTACATCCTTGCTCACCGTGTTTAGCGAGTTTTTCACCTATCGACAGTGCCTATTTGGGCACCAGGGGGGGGGGGGAGGGNGGGCCCCAGGGGGGGGGGGGAAGGTGCCAAGATAGTTTCGGTCAGGTCGTTATCAGAATTACGAATTATGTGACCAAACCATCGTAGTAGTCGCCACCGTATTAGCGTCCTTAGCCATGTGAGAATAAAACATCGGTTTCTAACCGCTTTATTTGAGAGTTCATCTCACCATCGCACTTCCAGAATGATTCTTAGGCATCAATGATCGAAGATTTCTAATTGTTGGCAGTCTTCAACTCGAAATGGTCAGGTCTTGCAGCCGTACTGTAAGACGAGTGCTGACTGTTACGGAGAGCGCTCGTATTTTTGTCTTTGGGCTGACTTCATTTCTATTTTTACTCATTTGTGTAATGAGCAGCGGACGGGTCGAACCCCATAGCCAGGAAGACTTGCTGTTCAGTGATGAAAACCGGTAACCTATGCCCCGGAACTTGGAGTGGTGAATCACATAAGGCCTCATCAGATTAGGCGTGGTAATGAACCGATTGATTGCAAATCTATATACCATCAAATTTGGGTTGCCTTGGTGGGGCTCGAAACCCGTAGGGTACAAAGCACGTCGGTGAAAGCGACTAAACCACTGTGCCACCACCATTATGGGGAGTTCTTCAGTTGTGGAAACACCTTTCTGACAGCATTGACGCGCAATTGTATCTCGTCTCTAGCTTGGCCATTGTGCAGTCTGGCTGAGTTCACATGTTTTCAACTTTCGATAGATTCGATCGGCTCGCCGTTTGGTTATAAGGCACATTCGGGCTGAATTGGGACCGTCATAATCGTTTTAGTTTTCGTTGTTTTCCTCCCGGCCGATCTCGGAGGCCTGTCGACTGGTGCGCTGAAGCTAAGTTCGCACACAAGAGTAATTACGAACAGTTCAATGTGATAGTTTTGGCGATTTTAACAGTCTTTGCATTCCTGCTGTACTTCTTTATTACAAAACAGGTAAGTTTTCCGCTACCGGTATTACGTTGAAACACTTCACTACGAGGCTGCACCTGAACATGGTGCAATGTTTTTTGCACTTGTCCCACCCAACGAGCCACGTAGCATAAGTTTTGTTAAGCCGAATGTCTAATCATGCCTGGAGGACCAATGAACAGATGTCGGACGAAGTCCGGTTTCCCGGTCTTCCAGTTCGGGATTAGACTAGAATTTGGGGTTCATTCGGTAAAATGGCAAAAGAGTAATCGATCCAAGTGAATGAGTCCTCACTTCTCTCCACCCACTGCCTTGCTATTGTGTTCTTATCAGAACCAAAGTCTTTGGTTGCGAACCCTAATCGTTCTCCTGCTTATTAGCTGGACACCCTAGAAGTACCCGTCCATCAAACCGCAATGCATATACAAAAAAGTAATTCCGTGCTACATCGTTCGTCGCGCAGGATAATCAGGATCGCGCTGTCCGTTGCATCGAGCGGGGTGGGTAGTGATAAGTGGGCTACTGCTCAGATATCCCAACCTTTGTTTAACTCCTTATCTTCCGTACCCAACCCTCTCCATTTACCACTTCTTCTGACCTGTAGTAGCCCCTCAAGCAACATGGATTTCGCTCGCCAAAGTTCGTCGCCAAATAGCGCTCTAAGTAATTTACCACATGAATTGCAGATTCTGAAGCCTCGTCAATCACCGAATCTGGGGCCCTTCAACGTGAGGGTGCTGATGCAGCCGGGTCAACAAGCGTATTTTGTGCGTACAATGGAACTTTTAGGGATCTATGTTTGCTGCGTGTCGGAGACTGGAATTCAGGATCCTGCTACTATAAGCCACTTGAGCGTCCCACGTTCGTACTCGAGGTACTATCTTCACACATCAGGCGATGAAGAAGCCCCTTCAGTAGGTCAGCGTGGGGTAGATATTGTACTCAGTAACAGGGTTCAGTCCTTTCTTGTCGATTGGATCCTCGTCAATAGTCGTTTATATGCAGTTCGTCCTCAGGGGTCTATCAACGTCCGGGAGGTTAACAACACCAAAATGTTTTTGTTCATCATATTGGCATATGCACCGATCAATTGCAGTTCTGATACAAAGAGGATGCTTTTTACGATAAACTCACCGATCTCATTTGGATGAGTCCAAGCTCCGACATACTTGTACTTGCAGGTGACTATAACGCGCAGGTTGGAAAACTGAGCGCATCAGAAGTTTGCCTAGATGGTAGTTGTGCGCTGCCCTGCCAACGAACGGATAACGGCCATCGACTTCAGTGCTGCGCAGACCATCATCTGTTTCTATCCAGTACCAACTTCCGATACAGCTCTCGGCGGACGGCCACGCGGCATTCCAGTTCAACTAGTTTGCTAACTCGAATCGACCATATAGCAGTAAGCCACCGTTATATACGGAACAATAGCTTTATCGCTGGACGGAATACTTCAGCGAACAGTTCGGCTGGCCTGGCGTTGACCAGATTAATTTATCTGCAACTGAACCTCCGTGGGCAGTGTCGTGCAATCCTCCTGCAGATGTAGAAGTTTGGTCTTGCATTCAAGCTCCGAAGCGAAAAAAGCAGCAGGACTGGATGGGTTCCCTCTCAGTCGTTGCAAGGTGAGGTGGGATAAACTCGTTATCTCTATTGTTAATTTAGGGAACAACACTTGGACGCAAGAGCGCATTCCTTCATCTTGGGACGAATCACTGATCGTTCCGATCTTCAAGAAAGGATCTGGCAACGATTGCGGAAACCAACGCGGGATAAGTTTGATCTCAATCCTCTCCAAAGTTATATCCTCCGTCATACTTCGACGTCTGACTTCATTAAGACAGTTTAGCATTCACGAACAGCAAGCCGGATTCTGGCCTCTACGTGAATCATGTGCTACGTTGCGTCAGGTCCCTGAACTTCGTCACACCCACCGCCGATCAACGATTGCAGTGTCCCTTGATCTGAGAAGAGCCATTGACCCTGTTCATCGCGAGTCTTCCATGGGTTCCCTTCTTTGGAAAAGAATGCCGCAGAAGTACGTTAACTTACTTAAGCACAGCTCGTCAGGGATATGGGGAATGGCCGGCAGAAGTGGTGGGTAGAGAACTGTAGAGCGACGGAAAAATATGCGGCTAGTAATACGGGCCCAACAAAATAGACATAAGTAAGGTAATTGGGGAACCCGATGACAGTGATTCGTCATCAACAACATCGTCTTGATCGATAGGCTGAACATTTTGAGGCTCAGTTCAGTTGTCCCTCATCGACATCATACCTGTCACCCCTCCTTTCGACTAGGTAAACACTCCAAGTTGATGCCAATCCTGCATCTGAGATGGAGGTTTCTCGGGGATTAAGCCACCTCAAAAGACCTCCGGCCCAGATGAGCTGTTCTCATTGGCTTTTGAGGATGGAGGTTCAGTCTTAGTACTAGAGTTGACGAAACTCCTGTGGTACATCTCAACTTCTTTGCAACCTTAGTCCACTAAAATCCTCCGTTCTGTTTTCGACTGTACTTTCAGATTTCTTGTGTTTCTCTTACTGTTCACCCATACGGGCAGCCAAAAGATTGCAACCATAACCGCCTCGTTAAAATGTGTTTGACGATCCAAAAAAACTAAACTTAATTTGTCACCCGAGCCAGTGGAAGAGCGGAGGGTGCGTCGCCCCCCGCAAACAGCGTGGCATAATTAGCGCGACAGTTTGTGTGATCATCCATGAAATGTCTTGTGGGTTAGGTGCAGTAAATGTTACCAGCGTCTCCCGGCTTTTGGTCGTGATGGCATCTCTAGCATTTGCACATCTAGATGCTGACTACAAGAATTCAGGAAGGTAGCGCAAGGTTGCCGATGGCCCTCTGACAGACAGAGCTTCTTTGAACCACAGGTGAGAGCTGAGCGCCTAGTGGGTATCAAAGAACGAAGGATGCTCCGAAGTGGCTGACAGCTCTCCGAGTCAGAGGTGCTATTCCTACCGGATACCCTATATACCCTCTAAAGTTATTTTTACTCTGATCTTGCACATTGGTTTAGTTTTTTTTCCGATTAATCCTTTCCATCCAGTATCCTTTAATGTCTTTTAGACTATTGAATGTTTTCCTGACGAGTTACCCGAACATAGGTGGCGTTTTTGTTCATCATTGCAGTGCCTAACTGAGACACCCATAAACATACTATCCTCTTGGAATGTACTCTGTCTAACTAAATAACTACTCTCCGTCTCTGATGACCTCTTGCTTATAGACAGTTAAGTCGCATCTTTTAGGGGAATGCCATTTGTTAGTGAAAAGGTCTTTACTTTTCTGGATGTTTTCATCATCTGTGTATACGCCATAAACTTGCTCTTTTTTGTTTCTAACAGGTTCATTCACTCTCAGGTGATTTGGTGCGCTCTCAATCTACATCTTCATCTGTTATGAAACAACGCTCGATAAGCCACGGTCGTATCCCTAACAGAGCTCACTGCGATCGCGTTTTGTGTTCTGGTGAACGGGAACAGTGGCAGTCAGAAGCTGATCTTCCTCGCTTGCTCTCCACTAAAGCTTTGGAGGACCAGTTAGCTGCATTAGAACGCCAGAAGGATTTGCTGAATTGTGAGTATTTCTAACGATATCCATGTTAGCTCCAGTTAACGTGCAATGTTTCCTTTTATACTGACTTTTATACCTTTATACTGACATCTCCGGTTACAATTCGCCGTTGCTTGGTATCTTTAGAATTTTCTTTCCCATACTTTTATTACACATTGTGTGACGAACAATAGAAGGGGTAAACCCTAGGTCACGGGACCTATTGTCCTCTCATGATAACTGTCAACCTTAGTTTTGTAACTTGGGTGACAAGTAACCGAATGCCCTAATAGGATAGGTGTAACATTGAGCCTGACGACCACAAGGCCTCCCACCAC
The DNA here is from genome assembly GCA_900618425.1 of Echinostoma caproni. Taxonomy (NCBI): domain Eukaryota; kingdom Metazoa; phylum Platyhelminthes; class Trematoda; order Plagiorchiida; family Echinostomatidae; genus Echinostoma; species Echinostoma caproni. Next base: position 19,612 of record UZAN01042441.1, read on the forward strand.
CAGTGTTTTAATTGCGATGGGAGCTGTACTAACAACGCAACTGTAGTAAGTCAATGTATATGTTGAATTATAACCAAATGGAATTTTCCCTGCTTTTAAAGATGGTTGCCCAGGAGCCATTCTTTACGTTTATTATTGTAATTCATAGTAGGAGTTAGCTGTGCAGCTGCACTTCACCTCTGTCAACTTGAGTGCGAAGTTGCAGACAACATGACTATAAAGGTTGACAGTATTTCTCTCACTTGATTTCTTTTTCAGCTGCCCTTACTCTTCAGCGTCTTCGATCTGCATCGGATCTGCAGGTTTCATGTACGATACGGGTTTCTAATGCTCAGCACGAATCCCCTGGATTCACATCGTCCGCGTGCTCTGCTCCTCAATCACCGAAGTGCACTCTTCTCAGTGTCTCTCATTTATCTCAATCATCACGGACTACTTTACGTCAGACCAGTTCAGTGGGCAAACTTAACACATCATTCTCTCGTTCCGAGGTACCTCCTACTTCAGCCAGCACAGATTTAACTTTGATCAATGCCTCGGCGATCGGCTTCCTATCTCCCCAACTTATCCGCTCCCGCGCATTGAAAGGAGGTAATTATTGCAGCGCACTCTCACACTTTTTGTTCGATTGTCTTAATGTTGATTCAGACAGGACGCAAATGAACTGAATTTATTCCCACCATCAGAAGGTTTGGAATTCCTCTGGAAAAAATCATCGTTTTTCTGGGCAACCTGGCAGTATTGCTTTCAAGAGCAAATCACGATTCTCTATTAAGATTCCTGTGGCACAGTCTGGGGTGACACTTGTCGGTTCGTATAGGAAACAGCGCTTATAATAAAGTAAATACTTTTTCCAAATAATGATAAACAAGCCTTGGTGAGTCTTTATAACCGTGATTTTCGTGATTCGTTTATGCTCGGCAGGTGGAATGGTTCACAATGTAGCGGATACTCCCATTTCGTCAGTAGTGTTTGGCCTAGACAATAATGAGTTAAAAGCTAACTAAAGAGAATAAAACAATTTTTATTTACAAAAAATTAACATTGATAATAATTAAGATGTAGAGTTTGTGTACATTATTAGTCGATTGACCTGCCTTTGTTCTTCAGGACTTTGTCCAGTTTCTTCGGCATCGAATCCACCAACTTTGTTATGGAGTCATTTTCTATTTAGTGCTCCATTACGTAGCGCAGTTTTGCCTCCAATGTCAAATGTACGGGTGGTACATTGACCTCTCGCTTCAAAACAGAAAACAGATTTTCAATCACATTGAGATCCGGGCTATTAGGGAGAAGTTGCGTGAACTGGACCATAGAGTCACGCATCTTTTCTGAAGTCTAAAAGCAAATAATAAGTGAACCAGACTCCTTAACTAAATAAATTTACCAACATCTCGTGAAATATGATACGGAGCGTTATCCTGAAAGACGATCACTTTTTTTATTACACACCTAGGTGTGATGAACAGCAGACGGGGGAAACCCCATAGTCACGAGGACCTGCTATTCAGTGGTTGAAATCGGCAACCTAAGCCCCGGAACTTGGAGTGGCGAACCACATAAGGCCCCGATAGGTTAGGCGTGGTATTGAACCGGACGACAGCAGAGCTGCCTACCACGAAAGTCGGGTGGCGGTGGCGGGGCTCGAACCTCGGTGCAAAGCACGCCGGTGACAGCGACTAAACCACTGCGCCACCACCAGACGATTTTTTTTTCATGAAATTCTGGAAACATTTTTGTTATTACCGATACAAATTTCCCACTATTCATGGTGCCTTTGTCTGATGTCCACCGACAAGACTGGCCCTGTTTCATCCCTGCCCAGATTGGTATTCTCGACGGGGGAGAAACTCTCGTTTGGTGGAATCAGTCCTTTTGGGAAATTCTCACTACAAATGACTTTTTTGTGAGCCTTCAAAGACTCGTCAGTGAAAAAAACCGATCGCCAAAACGACGCACGTCGAGATTTGAATTTTCGGGCAAATTCAATACGAGCCTGCCTTTGGTGCGCGTTCAATGCTGGCTCGACGTCAGCTGAAACCTGACGCATCTCAATATTTTTTATTCTTCTTTGCAGAAGGGAGTATGAATTGCTGGGAAGATCTTCCCGTTGGAAAAGAATTTCATTTGGTTATTCAATAGAGTTGCTAGAATGCATTATATATCGGATAAAAAATGCCTCATAACAAATAACAGAGATGGCAAGGTTTTTATGGAAATATAGGGGATAATTCTGGAGTCATTCCTATTGGAAAACATTGCATTTTTATACTCTGTAAAGTTTGCGATTTTCATGTTGAGATAATTTAATCTTGGCAGCCAAGGTCAGGCACGTCTCATTGACACCCATGCAGACTAGGAACTACGTAGATCGAAGTAGACAAGATATAAATTATTATCAAAGTCTAAACTATTAATCTAGGTGATAAATATAATGAAACTCACTTTGATCAGAAAGAAATTATTTTAGTGCATCACAATCGGCCAGTACTACATATATATATATATATATATATATATATATATATATATATATATATATATATATATATATANCTCTATCGGCATACCCCATATTTAGAGTTCAATGACTTGCTTTGATTGGGAAAAGCCTCGTTTCTCCATTGTTGCATTTCACAGGTTACGCTCGATCGCAATGCGCAGCGCGGGAAGCTACGAGCATTCATTCAAACAAAGTACACATTAATTGACTCAGCACAATAATTGCTAACGTAATCCGAACACTACCAAGCAACCTGTGCAGTGCCATCGTAAGAAAAGTGGCAATGGAATGTTGATATAATTCCGTGCATATCGAAGAGCAAGAACCACGACACTTGGTTTGGCTCATCTTATCAACCCAGCACAGCTGTTCACATAGCGCCCGATCTGCAGCATGCCCTACAACCCAAAAAATTAAAGAAAGACGAAAAAATCACATCCATGGTGGGGTTCAACTGGTCTAATCTCCGGACTCCCATAAGAAGGTTTCTTGAGGATTGATGCAATGTCGATGTCGATGAACCGTACATAAATCGGGCATGAACAGCGAAGTTAATATAGCTGATTAGACACAATTCAGACGACAGAAAACAAAATTGATAGATATACATTTGTGGCCAACAAAGTATTACCTTGAGTCATGTATTCGTCCTCAGCCGCTGAATATGCTTGTATACTGATATTCCATCCTAATTTCCTGAAGATTGCTCACTATTAACACCGTCATATACCATTTTACCACCATTCATATCAATTCTTATATCTTACCACGTCTATATTCAATCATCTAACCGTTGTATTGCCGTGCTATAATGTTCCTTTCATCCCTAGATCCAGTACTGTTGGCTATGGAATCGCCCAAACAGAAAATTTCAGCTTTGACTTATGAAAGCAATTTGTTCCATTCAGAATTTCCGCACACGCTGTGCGAAATCAGTGAGCATGGACTCACTCAGTGGTTGAACAGCGTGTTCGCCCCCTGCATCGCAGCCAACGCAGCGGCTTATCCCTTGCCTGCGGCAAGCTGCAATTCAGCACACGTGTGTACTCCAGGCTCTGCAACCTATCTAGTGGCTGTGGCCAAGGCCGTTGGATTGTTGCGTTCAACCGCGATTATTGGACCGGGTCAGCGCGTTGAACGCGAAGTTGACGAAGGCAAAATAGTATTAGTTGGTGATCTATCGTTTTCAGTGGATAAAGGTTAGTAGTTTTTCCTTTGTCTCTACATCTGTAATTGATTGGTGCTCATTCGGTTGCGTGCATCCCTGCAATGATGAATCACACTTGCTTCATTACTTCCCCAGTTAGAGTGAGGTTTGGAGCTAGAATACCACAATGCTGTTGCAGTATTTTATACTTCAAAGGTGCGAAACGCATGAAGAAACTGGCTCCGGTAGCACTAAAACTATCTAGAGAAGTTTGCAACTTACCTTTATCTTCATTTAGTAGCACAATGTCGTCTTCATACTCAAGATCAGACAGTCTACCACCCACGAGGAAATCGGTACCACTATCATCGCATGAGGATAGGGCTGTTTCAAGAATTAAATCTATCACAAAGTTGAATAGAAACAGGGAGAGAGACAGTAACCCTGACTAACACCACTTTCCATAGTGAACTCAGGCGAACAAGTGTCGTAAGCTCGGACTTGGCTTCGGCTGTTAGTATAAAGCGATTGTAATGTTGAAATGAACTTCTCGGGTACACCCTTCTCGGAAAGGTGGCACCATAGTCTAGAGCGGTCAACTGAGCCGAAAGTAGCTTTCAGATCAAAAAAGACTGATATGGTGGGTCTACGACAGAATGTTTTTGTTCTATTAGTTGGCGAAGAGTGAAAATGTGGTCCATTCAACCTCGAGCAAGTCTCAAACCGTTGTTGTCATGTTATGAGTACCTGCTGCTGTAGTTTGGCCTTTCTCAGTGCTCGATTTAGAGAGGTGCTCGTTCGTAAAAATAGACAGAAGCCGTGCTGTTTAATAATTTTTTTACATTGCATTATGTACATCTGATCGGTCAATCGGTTCATCAGCGCTAATATAATTCGGAGTGTTGAATGCCGAGGGCGAATCCCAGCCGACATGGTTCACTCTCACAGCATGCTTCAATTAGAGCGTTGAATTTTATCTCCTTTTAGGCTCCTGCGCACCTTGTTTGTTAAGACGGGCAGTAAATAAAGGATAACCCAACGTGTTTACTCCATAGCTTGGTGTTAACTCTGACGGACTGATGCCTGATATTTTTACCATATCTTACACACTGAGGTAACTAATGGAAGCAGACTGGATGTTGAGTCCAGTGGCACTACATGTCCACAATTACTAGAAAGCACGGATAGAATGGTAGCTGCCCAATGAAACCGGGACTGCAATTTTCAGTTTTTACAACCATTAGCCATCACCTTCACGAGGCCGTTTTGTTTGCTATCTTTTGGCTACCCATTCGGATGAAAAAGCGGAAGGAACATTGGAATGTTTAGAGCAGAGTTAAGGTTAAAAGAGATAATGTGTATAGAATAAGGGTGTCAGAATAGTCCGCAGATGCATGGGCTCCACTGTTTGCTACACTCGGCCACCACGCGTTCAGTCCGGATTCGCATTTCGAATATCAACGCGCTGTGCGTAATATTAAGCCGTTCTAGTTCTAACCAAATAGCTGTTTTTGTAAGTTTTTCGTGCCCATTACCATGGTTTACCTTTTGCAACTCCATAACTTCCTTCCTCTACTTTTTACTCTTTTCCACATGAAACTAAAACATTAAAATGATACACTCAAACGATCTCTATGTTTACGTTCGCTCGCCCTTTTCAGGTGCACAAAGACGGTTGTTAGACCAACTGACAACCAACTACGCTCCTATATGGCTTCATCTGGCAACTGATGCACTATCCTCTACGATGGACCCGTCACAGGCTCATTTGGATGGGAATGCTGAAGCAACTGGTCCTTGTGTCACGCTATCTAGTCAATCTTTAACACCGACGATTCCTCTCTCGAAGAAACTACATTCCTACATGTTTACAACCACAAGCAAAACAAAAGCTACGGCATCTGTTCTTGACAAAACGAACCAACCTAGGAAAGTGGCAAGTGCAACGAATAGGCCCCAGAAACAACCGGGTGAGTAATTGAGCGTACTTTAGCATCTTCCTACTTTCATATGCGGCAAAGAAGTTTCACCCATTGATATGTAGTATATATGTATGCAGGTATGAGGGTGAACGAACATACTGGATCATAAGGAATGCCGACATTCACAGTGACCGACCTAGAGAAATCCGCATCGACTCAACGGGAGATTTTTCGTCTACTGAGGAATCGTAATATTCATGAGACTAAAGGGATTCCGAACAAAGGCATTGTCACTAGGTCAAACTCGGCTTTTGATGTGTCAATCGAGATCATATATGTTTTTCCGTGGTGATAGAGTACATCCTACCAGGATTATGAAACAACAGCCAGTCGGACAGCGATAGCACGACGAGACCGGAAGTCGTATTGGCGGTTGCTCAATGATCCCTAGACAAGTGTTTACACGAAATATCACTTGTGAGTGAAGCGTATTTAACAGACTAACTTAAAATTGCTTAGTTTCCAAAACTGGGGAGCAGTAAAGGAAGAGAGTGGAGACAAGAATATATATGCAAAACGGGTAAATGCAGTGCAAGTTTTAAAGATCATAAGCGGGAACTAAAAAACAATTCTCAAATCTTTTTTTAAGTGCGGTGGAATGATGAAGTTCACGTGATATCTTGGCAAATGGTAACACCATAATATTGTAAAGAACGTATTGGGGGAAGTTTGAGTTCCAATATAGAAAACAAGAAATTTCTGCGAATGTAGCCCTTCTCCTCTGGCAAGTGGGAAGGTGACGTTTCTTCACATTGATTGTCATTGTAATTATAGCCTCTGTAGGCATAAAGTCCACATTTCAGTTAAAAGTGTACGAATTGGAGAAAGGGAAAGAAAGGTTGCATCCCGAAGCTTTTAAGCAAGTCTGAGAAAACCTGTTCCTTTTTAACTAGAATATGTGCCAATGACGGTACCGCGGAGTTACGATGTGTTTATTCGTGAGGGAACACTGATATTGGGATCTAGTTGACGGATGGGAACAATTGGAAGTTAAATTTGGATGTAGCGGATATGTGAGGTTGATCAGAATCTTACGTATAAACTTTTCACATGCATTCAGATGACATTCGCACAGATTATTTACCAACTCCTCCAGCGAGATTAACGAGACGCGGCTAATGATGGTCAGTCCATGTTGAAGCAGTTATTTCTTTCTTTAGGAGATTGTATGAAAAATGAAGTAAAATGGGGAAAGCATACTGGTACACGAACTCTGAGATAATCGATTGTTGAGTACGAAGCTGACGAAGTTTACGGATATGGAAAGAAAGTTGCCGAAGTTTACTGTTGATATGTTGAGAGGTTCAATTTTTTTTATTACGCATGAAGTGATTTACTGCAAAAGGGGCAAACCCCATGATCAATGATGTACTGTAAGGGGGACGGATGTGGGGGAATATTCAAGTGAGAATCAATTTTTTAATCCTGCTTTTGAAAAGGGTAAGTTAATAGGTGCTTGGGAACACCGAAATGGGAAGAGTGTTCTACAACTTCGCATTCCTCGAGGAAAAAGAAGATTGGAAGATAGAAGTCCGACATCAAGGGACGAAAACCTGATAAGGGTGACTGCCCGCCTAAGAACGAGATGGACGAGAAAACGTCAATGGAAGGAGAACCGCTGAAGCGAATTCGGAAGAGGGAAACCAAAATAGTAACGATGGAAAAGAGATAACCAAACAACTGCCTGGTGATGAGAAAGAATAAAAGTTCTGTTTCTTTCCACATATAAATAAAAAAGCCGACTACATGCTGTCTTTTAGAGACTGTAATGTAAAAGTTCCCTCCTTGTGCTGGTTCCCAATTTTGTACGAAAAAAGTAACAGTAAAGCACATCTCCTGTGCTATCCGTGAGCATTATCGTTTAGTGAGGTTTCAGCTTGCCCTACAGTGTCTCGAGAGCCTCAACACTGCTGACATGATAAAAGTTGCCAGTTACCAGAAACTGCATATTGGGTTTCGTACATAATGATGATAATGATGATAAGAGAAAACCAGAGACTCGTACCGATGTCAGTACTGAAAATTCATTCTGTTGGGCGAATAAAGCTTAACTTAATTTGACTTGACTTGACTTGTAGGACTTCGTGCTGTCTTTATCCCCGTACAATGTTCACGCTGGTCTCCAACGGTACGGCGGTAACTAATTTATGCAATGTGATCGTGAGGTTTCGGTTGCCGGCAGGCTGCTGTTTCGTCTCGCAGTATTGCCCCTAGATTTTCACTGGGATATATGTCTCCGACGATTATAGAAAATGCAATACGAGTATGCATTTCTATTGCTGTGATATATCATTAATTTGCAATTCTCTTTGTCACATGAAACAGCTAAACTTACCCGTGACCTAATACACAATCGGTACGCGATCAAGCGATTCCTCATACTCGTGTGGTTTTTGGACAGACTCAAAATCAGTCGCCTCTTGAAGTTCGATCCGTGCTTGTTTCGTGCCAAGGCCCGTTTCAAGGTATATACCTCTTTTGTTCCATTCGTGTGATATGTTTCCTTGTCCATTTTGTTAACCTCAGATGTAACCAATTACTGCTCATTTCCAATTGGCTCCCTTCCGCAATAAGCCAGATCCGTAAATTCCAAATGTTCTTTAGTACTTGCAAGTACAATAAGAATTAACGTTTTATTCCGGGATTCTTTCCCACTCCTTCCATAGCCACGTAATACCTACAGGTCATTGACCTTATTAAGCTGGGGATCATATTTGGTTTTTTGTTGCACGGAAATCACTGATCAGGTGGAAAGGCCTCGCACTAAATTATCCTCGGTGATAGCGAACTTATGTTAATTGAGCGAAACAATGCCCACCGAGCCATGAGTGGTGATCTATCTGGCCGTTCTTGTCGTCTACTTGGAGGCGAACTCAGTCACGTGCAGCCCCGCTGATCGCCAAGTTATAATAACCTGTCATGTGCCGCTTAGGTCACTTAGGACGCGTTGGATAAAATGTTCGGATATGAACAGATCGAAAGCACTAAACCTCCAAAAAGCAACGAAGGGTAAGGATCACAGTAATTGGGCTTTGATCCACAAGTATAACCGTTCCTACCGGCTGGTTTGAAGAAACGTGATCCGCGAAAAAAACTCGCTGAAGACGAAGCCTCTAAACACAGCCCATACGATTTCTCCTGTCTATTCTTATCCGGCAACATTGCTGTATTTCCGTGAATTCACCGTAGTTATCACGAATCTAATTCCTGCCTCTGTTATCGAAACTTATTGAATCTCATTGCGCGTATACCGTGCTTTCAGCACAACTTTGGCCCAGAACAGTTTTCTGTCGGCTACAACCTTGCTCTTTGGAGTTTTCACATTGTTACTCTGCACACAGTTTGATTCTTTCGATCAATACATTTGTGTGATTCTCTCACCCATCCTCTTCATGTTAACCCCCCGTGCAGTCTTCTTCGGAGATTCTGCTGCAGTTCTCTCGACATTTTCTAACTGGTGAGAACAATTTGGTCCGACATTTGGCTTATTTGGGTGCTCGTGTGGAAGTTGTTCAATCTCCACTGGACGAGTACCAATTGGCTGTGACGAATCTGGCCGTCGATCTGCGTGACGGAATCCGCCTCGTGTAAGTCTGGCGTTTCGATTGTTCTCTGTCGTACTCCACCAAGGAAACAAACCAATGCGATTTTCACTCTGGACACCACCATTCCCAAACCCATGGTTCTTGTCCATCCTTTGGCTTCATAATTACTGGTATTTTTCTGTGACCAAAGTTTTGAGGACATCATCTAGTAATTGTCGTTCGGTTTCTGGTTGATTGAGTACGTCAGTAAATTTGTTTCAAGATTACAAGGCGATATTAGTCCGACTAGCTCCGTGATCCTATGGGTTGGTCCATAATCTCCCTTCCGGGTTAAGCTCATTTCCACATTTCAATCAACCTAGATCTATTCACTCTGTTTCGAAGACTGACTTCATGCTTCACTCAACCACACTAGCTTCTTTGCTTCCCGCATGTGTACCTTTCCAGTTACGCGAACTATCGGGCAACTTGTGTCTGGTGCGGGATCATCACATTCGGCAATGACCACATGGTCCCGCACTATGTGGCCTCACCCATTTTGTAGGTGCGTGCATTACTCTGTGTGCATGCGTGCACTAACTGCAAGACCTGATTACAAATGAACTGGCGTAAGTTAAGTACATCTGGATCTAAATTTCTCTACGACAGTGGAAAAAAATTAAAAATACTATAAACTGGTGGGCAACTTTGACCGAACTTCGATGCACAAGCACATTCGAATATAATCTCCCTTCAATCCACACACGCCTGTGTGCGTATGTGCACACACCACAAGCTTTTCTGCGGACAGCCCAGTGGACCCAGTTAAGTAAATCGGTACGGAGATAAGGGGTGCAGTTGCCTTAGTGTGGAAGACCGAAATCGCAACAGTTCAATGGTGCCGTCAGTGTACATTCGCACATGCGGATGCACGCACCTATAATCTGGTTAGCGAAATTTCTCGTGAGATTGTGATGCCCGGTGGCTGAACGCTTTCGAGTCCTTGTGAAGCACAAAGATACAGTCTAATAAGTTAACCTGTAAATGCAAGCAGAGAAAGCTTCAATTCTGAGTGCTTATTACCGGGGGTATTCAAACACGGAAATGAGACTGACGTCCCCGCGTTCTTTGCATCAACTCCGTTGAAGACCAAATGATAAACTATCTTCCTTTTTATAAAGAATATTATACCTTGATTTGTTTGACGCAGTTTGAACTCAGACGTGTGTGAAAATATATCCGTTGAAGACACACGTAAAAAGCAACGCACTAAATGATGTGTATTTCTTTCTGTTGGTTGTTGGAGCCTAAAAGCGATCTCCGCCTGCTGATGATCATACAGACATTTTAGTGCAAGAGACAAGGGCAACACTGTACACCACACCAATGGTTGACTGTTTGAAGCGGTGCAGTCATCCGTTGAAATCTTTGAAACAAATTTGCTGTTCAGTCGAGGTTAGCTTTACTTTCCACCTGTATTTGGACTAGAAATAGATATTTTAAACAGCATTAAACAACGTCACACCCCATAATCTATCAATGAGATTATATTGTTGCCAGGTAAACGTTGGTGTTAAGTTGTTCCTGTCTCCATAATTTCACGTTTCTTACGGATAAGACCGGAAATTGTTTTTCTGCTGACCTCATACTTCTCACACTATCGGTTTCGTTCAGTAGGACACTCTTTACTATAAGACTTAGTTTGACATTTTTGCTATCGGCCAGACCCAGACTCCTGGTTAAGGTTTTCATACCCTCATGCCAGGTTTTAACTTGACCACCTTGGGCTCTATTCCACCCACTACCTGCCTCGGCAAACATCGCTCGCCGTGGTAACCTATTTGGTGACATGCGTAACACATGCTCCAACCAGCGTAGTCTATGGAGGTCGACCAGTTGCTCCAGTGGACGACCGTATTTACCCAAAACTCTGCGCTTCACCTCAGCATTGTTCATCCGGCTGCCCCACCAGACTCGTGCAATGCTGCGTAGACAGCGATGTTCAAACACCGACAGTCTATCTTTGTCTTCTTTTCTTAATGGCCAAGTTTCTGTACCGTATACCGGAACTGGCCGAACTGCTGCAGCGTACCCTCGACCATTTACAGACAGTTTTCTGCAGCGCTTTCTATTGAGACGAATACAAGACTGACCTTATTTGAGTGTGTGCCTGTGTTAATTATGCGCTGGATCAGTACTAGGGCCTTCTAATCCCACAGAAATTAAATTCGCTGTTCAGTTGAACGGTGGTGAGTGTGTAATCATTCTTCAGCGTCACCATAACTGATCCATTTTTTGCTTTTAACCCTTCCCTGATCTAAAATCACTTTGCCTATTTTCCCTTCATTTCACGTGTACCCCCATGCAGTCATTGACGGAATCTCTCACTTAGTTACTCAGCTCTAAGTCGAGTCTAACTCGATTCTGTGACCATCGAAACTGACTGGTCTTTTTCAGTTTACCATGTCATGATTATCCTCAACTTGCGATCGTTTGGCTGGGGTGGCGACATCAGAAAGATTCATGTCATGCGTTTTGTGCGCGATTCAATGTCGCTTTTTTTCCGATATGCCACTATTGAAATTCGACTGTTCATGACGCTCGGTCTAGGTTTCAACTTAATCTGCAAGGTTCTGAGGATTATCCTTGGCCCTTGTCGTAACCCTTGTGACCCGCTCAGTAAAGTCATTAACAGCTTAGTACAGCAAAAGACTGAAGCTAATTTCACCGATCATTACCAAACGAAAAATACTTCCAAAGTAACATAAGATGTAATGTATAAAATGTTCAAGGATTGTACCTGTTTCGAGGAAGACAAAGGGGATATCATTGATCAACACAGAGTACACAGTCTAACTGAGCATACGCACTTCTTCAAATACTCTGATCTGATACGAAGTGACAACAAAAAACGCCACGCATGTCGGTTCGTGACCGTGTCCTTCAGTGTCTCCAACCGGTCAGATACAGTCTTCTAAACCCCAGCCTGCGCATTTCTGCATGACTCGTTTCCAAATCATCCCTTGACCTCCATACGACTTCCTGAAACCTGTATCAGCAACTGGAAATAAAGCGCTGTATGGTAGACGACAACTGGACGTGTCCTACACGGTACCTGGCCAAGAAATCCTTGCAATCTGATTCGATATCATAACGAACTCTCCACTGAATCACATCACTCCTCGGCGGTTTAACTTTGTTGGCTACACGCTCTTAAAACTGCGTAAACATCAACAGTCGATCACTTCTAGGCGAGGGTCCGCAAATTGAAGGCCTCGTAACTGTAAAGCAAAACTGACAAGACAGTAGCACAGTATAAACCTCCTTTTCGTTTCGTGGAAGTTACTTCCTTTATCATGCAGCCGTCATTGGTCACACAACCTAAGTAGAAGAAACACTTCATTGTCATTGATACTACATCTACCACTACTGTTACATATCCTCAAGACGGTGCCGGGACGAGGATATTTATTTATTATGAATAACGGCGAGGGTATTGGTAAATTGGCATACGTACAAGAAATGTCTCATTTGGAACGAGTCTTCTGAACTTCCACACGCACACAGACTAGTTAATGGAACGGTCTATCAGTAGATACGCATTCTTATGGTTACCATACTGAACACAGCAATCCGCTCCAACCCGTCTTGTTCATTTTTCAGTGTTGAAAGAAATCGCCAACCGCTTCGTTTTGCGTACTGTTCACAAATGTTATTAGTATCTCACAACACTACTGCCACTGAAATTTAGAAGCACACAATGTTTCTACAAATGATTGCACGATAAGCCAATTTCATAAATGCAAAGGAACGCATCATTTCATAGTCCGAGTACAGACTGTGCGCCGAACAAATCACAGTACAATAACGTTTAAAACAAAGAAAATGTTCCATTATTTTCTTGTGAGTATATACTGCTAAGTCGCTTAGGCCCAAGCAGTTGATTTTTCTTGAAAATTCACGAGCGGATCTTTTGGTTAGTTACCGTTATCAGATCATGTCCCCTTTGGACGAGGTCAGACGTCCAACCTGGTACATAGATCTGTATGCCGCAGAGATACAAAAAGAACAACAGTTTAAATGAACTATTTATTTACGACCATTGAATGATTTGTGGTTTTAAGTTTAAGAGTTAGTACCGCTTTTTGTGAAGATTGCGTCCGTTTCTCATTGACAATTTCGTACAGATGACACATTTTGATTATCTAACCCGGTTGTCTGAGGCGCTCTGATGTTCAATTGGCTTCCAAAACCGTTTGTTCTTGTTGTTTTTATTCCTCCCTTTTCTGCATCCTTGAACCTGATGTGGAAGTTGTGAGATCTGTGCGATGGTTTATGCTTTTCGTTTATCTACAATTATGGCGTATTCGTATAGTACACATTTTTATTTATGTACCCCTTTGGAATGCTTTCCTTACATCCATTTTCACAATTTGTTTAAAATAGAAAACTTGCTGAACTGTTGATCCCGACACTACCTCATCAAGGCGCGTTGAACAGTCGTCTTGTCAATACGCAGAATGCTCCATCAAGCCTTATGTCCCTGGTTCGTTTTCCTGCCATAAGCCGACTGCAGAAAATTCACAATGTAGACCTGGCACTCAAAGCTTTTGAGGAGTCTGGCAATATTCGTATGCCAGATGGTAAGTGGCTTATCCCATATCCAGTTGCCAATTTGGGCTCATGACTTATCCCCTGAAGCATTCTATCAGTCACATCTATAGTGTTGACATGCTTGACATGTGTTACGGTTGTTTGAATCTGTATAGCACTTGATCTCCTCTATCGATCTATGTTTTCAATTTATTTCTCCCTCTGTGAAGTACATATGTTGCTAACATTCAACTCCGCTGGAGATATTGAATAGCTGTATACTCCCTCTCCGTCTGTTTTATTCTGTATGCTCGTTTTACCTATGTAGCTTGCATACTTAATTCATTATTCAATCAAGCTTTTACTACTATTCCAGTTTTCGGTTATCTTAAATACGGATTAGGAGGAAGAAAATATTTTGTTCACTTAACTCTTGGCTCGAATCAGGTCAGCTCCTGAACATCATATCATAGGTAGTTCGCTTCTCAAAACTCTAGGCTCAACAGTTGTGATTCGCAAACTCGCTGGTGGATTCCTTTCGGCAGTTGCTCATTACCGGGAACTTTGTAATAAATACAGAAATGCGACGCATTTTCATGTTCCTTGATTTTTTTTCCTGCAGTGGCACTTTATATCCTTCAGACTGTGTGCCACTTGTTTTGATTCCCATTTTTGCTGTTTTACTTTATGTTCCAAACCCTCCAATTTAGGTGGAAAAATTGACCCACGAGACATTGTTGACGGCCACAGAGAAAAGTGTCTCACCCTGTTGTGGTGTTTATTACTGCGCTATCAAGTTCTGGCTCTTGTCAATGTTACGTTGCTAGATGAAGAAATCTCCCTGTTACAGGCAAAAGTTGGGGCCGGTGATGCAAGTACAATAGCAGAAAGAATCTGTGAAATAGAACAGGATGATGACATTGTTTCGATGCATGTGAAATTGTTACACTGGGTTGCCTTGGTCGGCCACATCTATGGGCTAAGAGTAAGTATCTACTTGTGATGCAGAAATTATAGTATGCTCTTTTTTGTATAATTGTTGTCTCGTATTTGATATCCCCTCTCTTTCATCCAACAGGTCGATAATCTGGATGAATCTTTTGCTGATGGTCGAGCCCTATGTTTTCTGGTACATCACTACTTGCCGACAGTTATGCCCGCAGGCTTGGTGAGACAATTCACCACATCATCTGTTTCGGACACAACTATTCCCATTGGACAGCTAGTTCGAAATAATCAGTACAATTTACTACTGTTCCAGCGCAAGGTGAGTCCAAATTATTTGACCAGGTTGCGTTTTTCCGAGGTTTACGCATCAGTAAAAGAATGGCGACTATTGTAATCAGCTTTTTGGCTGTCATAGTATCTTGTAAATTTTTTAAATTATCGATTCACTGTCTTAAATATTGACTGAAAAATGCAATTGCAGGTGTGTAGTTTCCCTTACATGACAATTCAATCCATGCTGAGTTGAATGCTAACACCGCAATTTATTCTTCCTGTTTCCTAGTTGTCGTTTCTTGGTGATGTGCCTGTTCTGCTCTCGTCGACTAACCCCCGTGTTATGCCCTGCATTCTTCCACCTGGCTTGGTTTTGGCCACATTGGCTTATCTGGCCAGTCGTTTGATTCTTGTATCAAAAGAACGGGAACAATTGATTGCTCTTGTGCGTGATCACGCAGCACGAATCTTACAAGGAGCTTGGCGTCGTCTTCAGCATCGGCGTGAGCTTGAAAGAATGCACTTGCTGTCACCCGACAGACGTGCAGAATCATGCACGTAAGATACAACGCGTTTGTGATTTTTACATTCGACCTTCCACCCAGATTTATTCTGGGTGTATACATATTTCTCTCCCATCTACTAGCCTTACTTTTTCTGTGATAGTGTTCACCTCTTCCACTAACACGGTAGGATAGAACGAGAAAAGCCGATTCACTCATAGATGTGACCATTTGGACTAGATTAAAGGCGAAAGGGCCCATGCTTACAAGCATTACATTACCGTTTTGTGCTCTATATCCGATAAACTAATCACCGTGACATGCGTGTCGAATTTAGCGCTGGCGTCACACTTGAAACACAGGAAAATAGCAGCCTCTCAACCAAGGATTTCGCTGAATCCCATTAAATTCTATAATGAGTAATTGAATAGTAATCAAATTCCTTGGTCTTTGGTTAGCATTCTTTGAAATCTTATCTTATCACTATTCATTTCCCCTGGTCACTGTTCCTCAGCAGACCCAGTTGGAAAACCGAGTTCTGATTGAAGGAATTATAGTAATGGGAAAACTGAATGACCACAGAACTTCACTGCTCTGAACTTGATCCTTTTGCTAATTATATAGCGCATTTCGTCGTTTATAGAAGCCTTAAATGATAAGCAAGCTTCCACTGAACATTTTTTTCGACCTGGTTGAGTCTCATCAGCAGTGTAAATTTATTTACCCAATTGAGGATCGCACCCTGAACCTCGGTTTGAACGCATCTATGGTACCTCTGAAACGGTGGGCTGCTAATCAGAGCGTTTTTTATTTGGCTACGCTACGCGTCTTAACGAACTTTTTGTGTGCGTTGCACCTCACTCATCGCAGCAATTTTGCTATGCAACGATGATCGAGTTTAGCTTCCCGCAAACGGTGGTGCTCGTGCATCTACTCAATATTCTTGCAACCGCAGTCTGTATGAATTCTGTATCTTTCGTTGAATTTTCTGTCAACATTCCAATTTTTATTCTGTTGTTTTATCCAAATCGGTGGCCAAACGACAGTAACTATCACCGGCGCAGGAAAGTACATGTTTTATGATAGTATAAATTGCACTTTACTCGCCGCGACTCCCATTTCGATCCTCACCGAAGTTTCAGATCAGTATCGTAACGGGACATTCTTCGCTGACCGTATACTTTCGCGAGATTATAGTGACTCGTGGAGTTTCGCATCCTCAGCTTTTGCCCAGCGGATTGTGTTTTCCGGACTTCCACTGATTTTTATGTCTGGGTGTGTTGCCCATTCGTTCAATGATGGTTCCTGTGATAACTTTATCACCGTCCATCTCATATCTACACTGTTATCAACAAGGATTGTGATCATTATGATGTATACTCGCCTGCGGGTCACTTGTGCTCGTGCCAGTCGACTGCAACCAACAGAATGTCTCCTGTAGATTCGATGGACTGATGGATGGGGTGTTTTGTGGAAGTTATCTTTGATGCGGTGTGTGGTGTTGGTTAATAGATTGCAATTATATATATATTTGATGTTCAGTTGTTCGCCGAGCTTGGCAAATGTATTGCAAATGTTTCATCACTAATCGAGGCGACATTCTCAATGCAGTAACTAGGTGAGCGCTTACAAGTGTCCCCTTCCTTATATAGGTCATTGAGTGATGTGGCGTTGCCTGATTGGCCAAGGTTTGTTCGCCGTGTGCCGATAGGGGATGAGGTGGACGCGAGCAGTCTGGCGGGTGACCGTTGATTGATCAGTCTAAGCGTTACTGTTGTCCTGTCGTGTCACGTGTGACAAATCGATACCGCTATCCTCGGACGAGGATAGGGCTGTTTCCACAATCAGATCTATTGTGGGTATTTGTTGTCGGTGGCTTTTTTGCGGTTGTTTGCCAGGCGTAAGGAGAACTTGGCTCGTATCAAGGCGTCGTCTTTATCCACAGCTGTTGATCAGTAAAAGCGGTAGTCT
>UZAN01042442.1:10938-36448 GCA_900618425.1 Echinostoma caproni
GCGAACAATGTGGTATGCAGATCTATCATGAATGAGATCTTCGAGTCTGTGGTGATGAGGCTCATACGGGAAATTACCCTATGCCTCTAATTGAAGAACACTGAATTTATATAAAACAAGCCAAGCGCGATCGTACTACGTGAACTTAAGAAGTCTTAGGTCTATATATATATATATAAACAAGAACATTTATAGTACCAACTCAGCAACGAAACTAATAAAAAATCGTCGGACATGAATGTAGATGGCAACGATGTAGAGACACATCACAGAGGACCAACGTAACATCAACGTTTTTGGTTTATTAGTTCCCCTGAAAATATTTTTGTATCTGGTAATCTTACTAAAAGAGCACGGATTATACAGAGAATGCACAAACCACTGCCGGATAAGTTTAGTCCGGATCATCACAAAGGTGTTAACTTCCGTGATACTTCACCATTTGATGGCCCTAAGTGAAGTGAATATTCGCGAACAGCACGTAATAGTTGCGTCGACCAAATATACAATGTGTCGCATCCTCGAATTACGTCGGACCCATCGTCGACAAACAATCGCAGTGTCTCTTGGCCTGAAAGTTGCCTATGATTTAGTTGACCGCTCATCCCTAATGGGTGCAGTGCTTTGACCAATTATCCCGCAGAAGTATGTGAAGCCTATTGCGATCACGATACCTGTATAGCATCAGGGTCTACCGTAAGCTAAGTCCTACTTCGTCCTTCCTATTCAACTTCGTCGTAGACGCCCTAAGTGGTCTTCAATATGGTGGTATTGAATGAGAAGCTGTAGAAAAAATGTGCAATTTGGAATACGCAGATGACATCGTTTTCTGTTCGCCAAATTAGGCATCTGCGTTACAAATGACGGTAGCATAGTCACTGAAGCAACCACCTGGATTTCCAAGGCTCGAGCAGCTCATGCAGGACTGAAACACCTTTGCTGCAGACGTGATGTTTCGTTGAAACTAAAAGGTAGTGTTTGCTGCAGTTCTGCTTTATGGTTGCCAGGCCCTAAATTTGCGCGTGGAAGATATTCGTCGTCCAGAAGTCTTCGACTGGTGATGTTCACGCGGGTTAGATAAAGCGAGCGTGTAAGCCGAGGTAAGCCGTCGCGTATTTGGTAACGATTCGATAGATAATTCTTTGTCCCATCGGATTCAGATTAGTCGGCTTCTCTGGTTAGGTCACGTATCACGTATGTCCAGCCATCGTGTACCGAAACGTGCCTTATTCGCAGTTGCGGCTCTAGGTTGGAAGAAACCACGTGGAGGTCAACAAATGACGTTGAAACGAGGCACGAAGAAATGCACCGTGCGATTCGGTGGCGTAGGTGTCTCCTGTTTTCCAGTTTGGGATCCAAAGCACTCTGTAACTGGTTGGTTTGAGACACTGAAGGATATGGCAACCAACCGACAGCAGTCGCGATCTTCTTGTCATCTATTACGAAATAAGAATGCTTGAAAAGGTATGCATGTACACTTAGCTTGTGTACTATGTGTTGAACATAGAGGTTCTTTTTCTTTGTCTCTCTCCAAGTATGCCCAATTCCATCCCACATTGTGCTTCATCACTTGATTTGTGTAAATTGAGAGCTTGGAAGCGATCAGTGAAGTTCACTTCTCTTTATCTTACTGTACGATGACGATGATGAAAATGATAATGGTGATGATGCATACATGTTCAGTAGATGGACCGCGCACATTTCGGACACTAACTACTATGCTAAGCCACATCTCTCTTCGTTACTAAAGACAAAATTATACCTTTCCTACTTTCATTATTTTTAAACCAACTTTAAAAGTTTTTGTTTAAAAACGACTTTATTTGTTCACCTGACGGTTTTCCTATTTTTGAATTTTTCTAAGTGCTTTTGGCAGCGAAACTGACGAAAAGTTGATAAAATACTCAAAAGACGTTATTTTCGATAATTATTTGCATAAGGTTTTTTTCCTCGTTCCGTAACCAATGGGCGTTTATACTAACAGTGCACAAATTCCTAATTATTTGGAGTTATTATTATCATATAATAATTAGTTACTTTATTATATGAGGTTGCTTAGACACAATGTGCTGATTATCAGTGTACAGTTCGCCAGTACTTCAATAAACACTTGAGGTTCACGAGTTACATCGATTGAAAACTGTATTGTTTTAAACGGAGGTTATTGGTTCAGGAAAAATTTACTTCGATAATCTTAATTAGGCAAGTTTAGAAATAAGTCCAACTTACCCGACAGGAAAGAATTAGTAGATATTCTTAAATTCTCAACGAATGCTTCTATGACATGCCATTCTAGGAAGTATTCGCGAACGTATTAGTTTGATCAAAACTTTTCTACCTCAGAATGGTGGATCAATCTGTCCATCAGTGAACCCATTGGGATACAAGTTTAATAAGGCGACACAAGGGTGTCTTTCTTCCGTTAAAAGGAAAAGAACATTAAGTGAAACATCTGTCCCCATTTCCCTCAAGAGCTGTTCAACAGTTGTTTTAGAAATCGATTTGTCATCTGAAATGTATGTTTAAAAATGCAATTTATCTTTCGTAATCGATGGGACAAAATTTTCACTGTTCAAAATGAGCTGTTATTTGAAAAATAAATGGTTATCGCTTGACTGGCTTGAGTCCTCCCTGACTACACATTGATTGCATTCAAGTGAAACGCCGTATCTGGCATGTGCTAGTCAAGTGAGTGAAGCTCACAAGTTTTGCCGTGTAGTTACATAACTCCCAATTTTTGCATTAAGAAATATTCTAAAATACAGCATACAATGACTTTCAATATTCATGAATATATATATATATATCGTTTAATACGGAGAGAATAGCTAGAGGATTTTTCCTATCGGAAACTTAAAGCGAATTGAGTCGGTCAAATTCCAAACGATGAGCAAAAGCCCTCACGGCATTCAACCATCCATTTAGTTTTATACTCATTACCATGGAGCAGCGTCTTTCAAATTAGCAGTGTGTCTGTTCATTTCACGTTGTCGAGAAGTGTCGAATGAGACACATCGCTAAATGTAACGTTCACTTCCTTACAGTCACGGATTCCCCAGGTTGCATTATCCTGCCGTAGATGAAGCAGTCAGTTGCAGAAATAAAGCACTGTTCAGAGTTAGGATGTTTTCTAAGGATTCGTATCCAAACAATGGTCAATGAGTTAGTAAACGAAATTGGGGTAGAAAATGGTAGAAATTGGAAAATAGCGATCGCGTTGCACACGTGTATTTGACATTTTTTTCTATTGTGTGCAAAAACCATCATTCTATTCCACCTAAATAGGGTCTAATAATGGAGATCTGTAAGGTCAGAAGACGGGAATAGATCTTGGTAATTCTGCAGAACTATGTACGTAAAATAAATTGTGATTGGGTCCATCACCTGTGACAGAGTACTAACGCCTTCTTCACCTGGTACTGAGCAAACGGAACATTTTATTGTTTTGTGCCTACCTAAATCAATCTACTATGATCACTCGAATTTAGGTGAGGTTGCGACTCACCTTATCAGATTTGTGTTCATTCATGGTACACAATCGAGTGTCAGAACACTATTTGTATGTTTGGCCACCAGAATGACAAGCAAGATCATCCCACATCTCAAAAAGGTCGTTCATCGGCATTTATAAACAAAATACACCCCGTTTCTGGTTTACAAGCCTGAGCACGTTAAACTCTGCAGTCGACATGAATGACTTAGATGTTGGATATCGCTGTCATGCTTACGCAAGCGATTTAGCTGCCTTAGGCAAATACTTTGGACAATCGCAAGATAACTCACAATTACTCTACCACGACGGCTTTTTTTTAAGCCCAAACGATTTACGGATTTATTGTCCTAGGTACGCAAGGTGAACAAGATTTGTGAGGTAGCTCCCACCATTATGGAACTCAATGCTGACCGTTGAAGTGTATAATTTGACATTCTCATGTGTTTTCTTATTGATACGCTTGATCCCTGTGGTCAGAATTGAGCACAACAGAATGACCCACGACCCACGCTTCAATCAGCCATCTCTTAAGTGAATCTTGCAATTGCAGCAAGACTAGATCAGAACTAAAGTTGAATTAGTTGACTGCAAACAATGAAAACCCTGGTTGTCACAATGAATCATGTTATTGTATTATTATTAATCTAGTATATTCTGATACACGGATCAGTTGATCTTAGATAAATTTGAGGATTTATTCACAAGGGGTTACACTCCCTGGGTTTCAAGGCCTTAAGTTTTTGATAGCCATCACCTGTCGAGACAGTCTAGATCGCGAACAGTGGACAAACCAGCTGACAGCGAACATCAGACTCAGGATTTTGGTTTTGGATCCAAAGATCNCGCTCGATGATCAAGGACCAAATTTCGTGGTGCAAAAACAAGCTACGCACCGAACATGAACTAATCATGTCAACTGATTTTTGTTTCCACCATAGGGAGATTACACGCAAATAGGTATATCAACAAATGGAACTAAAAGAGCAAAACAAAGGAGGATAAGACTTTCCAGTCATACTGGTTCAGATCTGGCTCCAAACATGAATGTGTTTGTGTGTTCAAGTAAAATTGCTCACAAAGGTAAAAGTTCAAGTGATCTCACACGTCCCCGGGTCGCGAGGGGGGGGGGGNCTCACCGGAGGCGGGATTGTGAAACTGAATGTTTATGGCTTAGGCCGTGGCTAGGATCAGATGATTTATTTTGCTTGGTTACCTAAATCGAACCGCTCGCAATGCGTCCACCACATTCATTGAGTGATTACTTTGAAGCGGGACAAAACTGTTGAACTGAATACACCGCCTAGTTCACGATGCTTTCCTACAGGAGGGCTTATGAATTTATCTGCAATGCATAAGCAAAAGCTGGATTCAAATCGAAACCGATTGTGTTTCCGACTGAATGACAGAGCACCACATTCTACAGCTTCCTTCGCTGTATACTCTCTCAACTGCCCCTGTGGGACTGGGGATATTAGCTGCACGTCCAAGCGCTTATCCGATCGAGTTTCATGAACACCATTCTGATGACTAAAGTCAGGATTAATAAAAACTATTACGAGTGTTACTGTTCACATCTGTTCCAGTCCAATCATTCAGTGAATGTGGTATGGGCTTTGCGACTGGTTTAGGCAATCTATAGAACAATGAGTCACGACCTAAGTCATAAGCATTCGAATTCACAACTTCCTCCCCCCCCCCCTTGTGTATTCAATATCATCAGAAGATAGGTCTGAAGGCGAACAACTGTTTTCGAATGATTCATAATCATTTTCACACACATTTTCACGCTGGGTCGAAAGGTCATTCGAGATGGGGAAAATGGGGGTGCGGTAAGCCCTACGTGTTTGTGTTCGGGTGAGATTGATTAGTGTTGGTGCTAATGTTGATGATCAATTAGGGATCAGGGTCGGTGTAGAGCTTGAACCAATCGCCTCTGTGCAAATACTTCTGGTGCAAAAAGTCGAAAACTGAGCCTGTCGCCTCGATGGTGGCTAAGCGAGCTGCCTTAGGGGGTTGGGAGGCACGCGATAGATTACGTTGAACGCGGATTATGGTCTAATTTGATGACCTGTACGGACTGAATAACCAAGATTGGTGCTATCTATGCACCCGGTTTGTCATAACCAGTTTGAGCAGTGTTCCTTCATCCGTTGGGATAGTTGCATCGCCGTGAGGCCAATGTACGTTGCATTGAAAGCTCACGGGAAGCAAGTAGATAACCATAGAAATGGCCATCGCAGGCTACCTGTGGCTAGTTCGGATAATGATCAATCCTGTGAACACACGATGGTCGTGTTGCGTTGTAGGACCGCATTTCTGCACGCGTCAGACGTTTTTCGTGGTCTGATATGACATCCCCTTGAAAAAGTCAACGGATGAATAATTTCTAACTTGAGCCTTATGATCCTGTTCGGATTGAGGCCTTTCCTGATGAACCTTCCAGGATAGCTATTTTCTCTGATAACGCCATTAATTTTTGTTAGTTCGAGCAGATCTTGCGCGCTCGTCATGTGAAACTCCGCATCAAATTTCTCCTCTGTCTCCGTGGGACCAAGACGTGACAGCTTGTATACTAGTTGTCCCGTGCAGGTTAGTTTTCCATGGAACCATCAACTTTTCGGAGGAGTGCCACGTCTGGGAAGATCAATTTGTCGTCTTCTTCCGTTTCAAACGTGAACTGAATTGATTCATGCTCTTCATTGTATATTTAGAACAACCTTTTTGTGTATGACGGAGTATGTCGTTCATGTAGCGTCAGTATAGACTTATTTGCTCTATTTCTTGACTCAATGTTGTATTTTATAATTTCGCCATAGATATAGCCGTAACAGTAAGCCCAATGGGGAACAAATGACCACTCCGTCTATTTGACGCTGAGTTTCGATCAAATAGGAATTAAAAGTTGAATTTACATCCACACAATATTTCCTTCAGGTTGTTCGTTGGTATTCCTATCTGTATTTATCCAATGTCAATGTAGTGACAAAGGAAATCGATATCGTCTAAGAGTGGTACATTCGTGAACAAAGATGTACATCCAGGCGGAATATTTGATCATTCTTGATGTTCCGTTGGCCGATTACGTTCACGAACTCAAATGTGTCTCGCAAGTTGTTTATGGAAGTCTATGTGCACTGGTTCGAGATACTTGGCGGTCTGGTGGTATGGTTAGTTGGCAATAGACAGAATTAGTCTTAATGATAAACCTTGTGTAACTTGTAAAGGTATACAATGGTCAACCCAAACGCCTTGATTGCATCGAACACTGAATGGTCTATATAGCCTTAGTCATTGAAGGATTCGAGATTATTCACAAATTGCTTCCGTATATGTGCCATTTTCTCTGTCTTCAGGCTCATTGCCAAATTTCTTCCTGTCAGACAGTAGCTCGGAAATCTTCACAATGTAATCGCATCTACTCCTCATAACAACTCCTGATCCTTTATCTGGTCTGCTTATTATAATGTCCTTGTGTTTCTGGATCTTTTTAAGCGCCTCCAGATATCTCCGTGTGGATGCTTGAGGTATTGGTAACAGCAGTCAATCAGTGTAGCTTTGAAATTCTATTTCATTTAGGGAGTTAGGTACTAGTTTATGTGTTTTTTGAGAAGAGGTTTTCGAACTGGATATCAATCTCCAACTGGCTTATTTTCCGACGAATAAAAAATAACTTCCTGCCGAGGGACTAGGCTGTGGTGAGAATGGGACTAACTTTCATATCTGAAAGATAATGTAAGAAGCGTTCCAGCAGGGATGTAAACGTTGACTATGGGCTGCTCGATGTTAAACTGCGTCGAAGTTCTGCTGGTTTCTTGCGGCATTTGACATTGACCATAGATTGAACATAACTGTTAAATTCATCACGATCACAAAGAGATGATTCGTTCAAATATATCTGACTTTGAAATACATTCCTTTCATATTCTGGCATGTTTGAGCACGGTGCAACACACAGAAACTGCTCGTGGAAGCACTTCACCTCCCGTAGTCCACTTCAACACACCCCCTCTCCTCGAGACGTGAGTGGTCACTTGAACCTTAAACGTTGTGATTAATTTCATTTGAACACACAAACGCATCCATGTTTGGAGCCAGATGTGAACCAGTAAGACTGGAAATTCTCATCCTCGCTTATCCTTCTTGGCGCTCATATTTGTGGGGCGTAATGGCGTGATTATGAATTGCCGTGATCGAACTCGTTCACCAATCGATTGTTTTATCAATGTGTTATGTGGCAATAGTTACACATTTAAAATAGCATACAGCAAAAGAAAACAGAACAAATTTTCCTGGTAATCCCGAATAATACACATTAGTCACCATTGTTGAGTAATTTTCCTTTACAGATATTTCACTGGGAGTTAGCCACAGATTTCATGCCTCATTTCAGAGGATGAGCTCAGTTTGCAATATGAAATGTGAAGCACATATTATTCACGTCCATTGCTCTAAAACTATTGCAAACAAACCGGAATCGAACGGTAGTATTCAAAATAGTGACAGCGGAAGGAAAACAGTATGCCCTACCGCACCTCGCATTAAAATATACTCAATTTCACTTATTATTATTATTATTATTATTATTATTATTATTATTATTATTAACGACTACAAAGTTAGTTTCAATGTTCGTGCAACTAAAATGACTGCTTTCGGCGTTTTCTATACAAACAAATACCAATGTTAGTATCCAAGTAAATGGAGAAACAAACTTTTCTGGTTCTCATTATTTTGTATCTCTTAGCAGCGTTCAAATGACCACCCTCATCGTCGTGGTACAAAATATTTATTGATTCTTGTTGGCACGATTATTATTTTTTATCGTATTCGACAAATCAATGACGGTGCTTGCCGAAATTAAGGAAATAAAAAAAGATCAACTGCTAAAACGAATCACGGGATAATGTTCAAGATGTATAAGCTATATGTGTACCATAAAAGTGTAATCGACAGTAACAGAGCACTGTTCAGCCAATCAAAATACCCAATTGATTTATCGAGGCTTCCCCGTACACGGTAGCAGTTGTTAAAGAAACTCGCGTTCATCCGTTAAAACACGGAGATTATGAAAAACGGAAACTGAATTGGGTTCATCAACTTCCACTTTCGAAAGCCGATCATCAGCAGATAATACACAGTATTTATTTTATCATCAAATTACGAATTTAGATAGGGAAGCGAAAACACAGGTTTACATAGTAGATCCCAGATTATTTTGCTGTATCTGTAAACATGCATACCATTGCTTAATTGTTCGAGAGATTACAAAAAATACTGTTCACCAAAAATGTTTCTAATAAAAAATAAATAGCCGGGATAAATTGTGCGAATCTGCGCCTTCGTATTTTTCTCTTCCAATTTGGTAAGTTGAGGCTGTCATTTTGTTTGCTTATGGCACGAACCCATACCCTAATTTTGTGACTTTTTGAAGGAGATTACGCTAAAACCTCAATGAAAGGGATCAATTCCATTCAATTCATAAACGCACCATAGAAAGAATCATATCTACACAGTTTATAAAATAAGGAATCACAAAAAAATAGAAAACCAGGATGTAAATGACTCCAAGAAATTATGTCCACCGAATCCTTCACAGAAACTGCGAGAGCCATAGGTCTGTCATGCATGGGACGTCTTTATTTCCGGAACCTTACAGAAAGTTTATCTGTTTACTTCGAACCAAGCTCCGAAATCAAACTAACAAAAGGCAATTTAGGTCCGTTGCTTTTGCCCATACACGGATAATTACGTTTTGCCTGCATCCCCAGAACGGGTAAACATTACTGGCATGGCTGGACGTGCGATAGCCGAATCAGTGGCAAGCCACACAGCGACGAATACATACATACGCACGGGCGAATTTAGTTCCCACGAAAATCCAGGGAAACTTTCTCCAGTTCTCTCTTAGGTTACTTTCTCTATGATGCAATTCAGTGCACTACCGGGACGAAACAACCCATGACATAGCTGGTTTTCTCTTGGTACAACAAGTTGAATGACATTTTATCATGCATTCTACAAGGACTAAGGTATTCTATCAGATATGTGTACATAGATGTATATGCCTACGCATTTCTGTTGGACCAAATAATCTGATTCCTCGAAAGTACATGTATTATTCTCAGTTAAACTACTGCAGGGGCTATCTGAATTGGTACGACCTTGACTGTCACGATATGGTGTAAAGTTGTTCGAAAGTCACCGCACAGATTTAGAAAATATTTGTTGCAGAACAGCATAGACGGTCATTCGTCTTTTCATTACACAGTAAAAGATTTACAGCAAAAGCGGTACACCCCATAATCAATGACGTACTTTATGAGCGAAGGTATGTAGGTGGCCATTCATTTCAGAATCAATTTGGTATTCCTCCTTTTGGAAAAGAGTAATTCTATGAGGGCTTCAAAACACAGAGATGAAGAGTGTTGCACAGTTTGGTAATGCTTTGGGAAAAAGAGACTGGAGCTGCATACCCACAGGAGAACGAAATAGAGGACAAAAGGTCAGGGAAGGGGAACCACTAAAGCGAGTTCAGAAGAGCAGAAACCAAAATTGTACCGATAGAAAAAAGATGAAGAAGCAACTGCCGGAGGATGGAAAATCGACTTCAAGTTGGAACATAGAGATGTTTCGTCAATCAGACAGAGAGCCATATGTTGAACATGATCGAGGTGAGAACGAGTGGAATCAGAAGTTCTACCGCATATGTTACTGCAGTATTCGAGCATCCGGCGGATTTGAAACTTGGATAATAGGAAGACGTGCTTCGGTATTAACAATCATTTGGCACGGAAGAGAGAACGCTGTTTACATGCAGCGCGAGAGGGTAGTTTTGAAATACAGGTAACTATGAGAGGGAGGAAGAATTTAGGGATAAAGCCAAAAGGAAGACGAGATTTGTAAAACGAAGGGGCAGTGAGGTAAAGGGACATATTTAGGAGCGACGGACAGGAGAGAGACTTTAGAAACACTAAAACACAGTTTGTATAGCCCTATACGGAGATGAGTCCGAGATGGAAAGCAAAAGTAGGATTACTGCTGTTGAGATCGTGATTGATACGGGTGGTGACTGACAGGTTGTTGTAAGAAAGTGAATGGAAAATAACATTATCAGCAAAGTAGTGAATGAGATTATTGGTTTTGGAGTAAATATCGTTGATAAATAGAAGAAGGTTGGTGAACGAAAGTAGGGAACCTTGGAGAACGCCGGCATCCACGGGGAATGGCTGAGATAAGATCCCATCGACTCGATCGGAAATGGTTCGCTTGCTGCGAAAACATTTGAGCCGGGGAACACGAGAGGGGTGGAATCCGAAAGTGGGTAATTTCAACAGCAGACCGTCATACCAAACGCGTCGGAGGAAATCGAAGTGCCGACTGAAATAAATGAGCTTAATCATGGTTATTGAGTGCAGTTGATCAGGAATGTGATGGTACAGCCAGTAGGTCATCCGTAGATTGACGAGGATGAAATCCATACTGACGGTCCTTCAACGAACAGCGTTCGGTAAACGTACGCACCTAGTCATATATAATGGTACCAAACACTTGAAATTAGGGAGGCAAGAGTGATTAGTTAATAGTTGCTCGGGTCAGAAAAGGAATGCGAGAAGGAAAGATATTTTTATATGTGGTGTGTGAAGATTTGCGGTCAAGGGAAAACAGAAAAGACAGCGTAGAAGAGGAGCTAAGTCTATGGCATACATTTTTCGAACAATGAACCCCATGGACCGAGTGGTTCACAACTATCCAAACCACGAAGGGGAATGGAGCACGCTTCCGGTTGTTTTCATAGGTGGATAGGAGTGGCTGAATGTATGGTAGGATAGAGTGGGAAGGAGATTAACAGGTTGGATTTGAAGGCAAACAGAGAAGTCATAACCTCTGCTTTTCCGTGGGGTTCACAACCAAGCGTACCAGAGGAATTGCATATGAGAAGGAAGTTGAAAAGGCAGAACTTAGACAAAACCGTGTCGGCCAGGGACCATGATATTTGATTGCCAGAGGTGGATGAAGCGAAGCGCGCATTGTTGTCGCAAATAAAGCTTTCGGTGAGGGGGTATTTGTTCCTGGACTGCACGGTGCTGTTAAGTTTTGGTGCCACTGAGGCCACCGACGGAATGTGGAGATTTATAACGCACATGACGGTTGAAAGATTGGATGAAACGATTCAGGCTATTGTGGTGTGCCGATACTGGAAAGGTGTATAACATAGAAATATCTACCTTAAAGAACAATATCTGCGAATTTTGAAGAGAAGTAGAAACACAGATTCGGAACAACAATCATTCCAGGTGTAACGGGCCAGTTGCCTGAATCAGTCGGTTATAAGGTGCTTCTGGATTCAGGTTGGCAAAAAAGACAAGAAAAGTCGGTGAGAAGGAAAATAAGGCAATGATCCGAAAGGAAAGTAATGCTGGACAAAGAAGAGAGACATTGGGTGTGATAATGAGGTCAAGAGTGGGTGCTTGGTCAGGGGTGCGCGGAGTAAGTCAACTGGTTGATACGGAGTTATGACTAAGGCAAGAGCCTCGAGTTTGCGTCTTATGAACGAGGTTTGGAGAGTGCTTCAGTCGGTCATTCTTGCGGACATTGAAAACGCCGACAATAGAAATTTGACTGTATCTCAGTATCTCAATATTGAAAGATAGAGGATCAGAACTTAAAGGATCTCTGCTGCTTGTTGAACGGTGAACAGCATAAAAATAGTGGTTGAGAAAAGAGAAACTGAAGTGTCAGTCACACAAGCTGGAATTCACGAATGGAAAAATCGGGGTGTTACATTTGGAAGAAATGGGAGAATAATGGATATAAGTGCAGACACTGGCTTTAAGAACAATACGAGAATGGCGGAATTAATTGGGAAACTGAGGATGGGTAGTAACAAACGTGGCAGACCTTTGTGTTTCGGTCAAAACTAAAGCTAAAAAGGAAGATTTGTGAAAGTTCCGTAGATAATGACAAGTTCGATTCGAATGTTAGTGAGGGCAATCGAGTGCTGTGAGTTTGTAGGTAGAGTGAGTATTCTATGATTCATATTATTTGTACTCCTCATTTGTATTGTGAGAGAAAACCAGCAACCCAAAGCTGAGACTTAGACTGTTAAACCGCGTACGGCCTAAATAGGTTTGAGTGTTATAGTGAGTCGGTCGACAGAGGGATCGCCTACCGTGAGATAAAATTTTATTGATTTATGAGCGTGTTAATTTGCGTCAATATAAGTATTGTCAATAGCATATCGTTTCATACGGAATATAGTAAACACCAATAAACGATTTTATGTAACAAATATACTGCAAATCTGTGGCACATTCTGGTCACGTGATATCTAGCGTCATGAACGGGGTGGCAGTAATTTCAAGAAATATGAATGTTGATCTTTATACGTCAACCTTGGTGTGTGCAATTTGTTAAATAAGTGGTCTGTAATGGCACTTTGCTTGTAACGGATGAACTGTTCAAGTCTTTTGGTACACAAGTGAGATATAAAAGGTACGGTAATAAAGATACGCATAAATCCAACCTCCCAGTCCTGACCTGTCCAAGGAGTCCCGTGTAACCTTGGGACTTATTGATAGTATAATCAAATAAATTTTTCCAGGAAATTAACTACGTAAAGGGAGACGAGTCAATACACAAAATTAGGGCAGTAACACAAAGCGCAAGAGGCAAAGGAGGCAAGAAACCGATATGGAGAGTAGTCTAAACGAATTGATCACGATTTCAGCAAGGCACCATTGGGCAAAGGATGACTAAATCGATGCTGAGGTGAGGTAGTATAAAGACGTTCTTGAGCACTTAATGAGGCAGAGGAGATGTTAATGTTGGTGCCAAAATCAGATCTCATTTGGTTTTCCTTTCGATCCCATTCGACTCCACATAGAGTACGCCATTCACGCATGGAATCTATGGCTGCAACGTGATCAGAAGATTCTGGAACGTCCACAAAGAGTGGCCACCAAAATGGTCAAAGGGCCGCATTCCAAGAGTTATGCGGAAAGACTGGAAGCACTGCAACTGTACTCCACACAGTATCGCCGCATTCGAATACCAAATAATGCAGAACCCAGACCACCCATGTCGTCCACTCTTTGCCTTGTCGCCTAACACACCTGCGAGGGCACTCATTCAAATTAGTGCTCCAAAAATGCCGACTGGAATACTGGCGTCATTCATTTGCCCTCAGACTGTGCATTACTTGGAATTCTGAACCACCACACGTTGATTCACCTGTGCCAAATCCTATGGGACTAGAAAAGCAACCGCTTATAAGTATTTCCCATAGTAAAACTTCAACTTTGACTTTAATTTATCTCATTGTCGAATATTAGGTGAATGAGCACCAAAACATCAGGTTGAGAAAATGAATTTTTGATGTGCGTTGTCAAAAAAATTATTTGCTGGGCATTGACATATAAATAATCATCCCATGTTGTGAACTGGATGAGAATTACATAATAAGCACCTTGCTTGTTACCTCCGGTAAGTGTCAATCCGAATAGTGCTAATTTCGCTCTACTGATCCAGCCTTCTTCCATAAAGTGTATCCCAGNGTATCCCAGGAGTTTTATGAACGTGTGCATCGGGGTACAAAACAAGCAAAACACCGAAACCACATATTCGCGACAAACAAACAACTACGCACTCGCCTACATGAACACAAACGTGCCCTCCAATGAGATAGACCGAGTTCATAAATCTGAAACCACCGAGCATGGCCAGGTAACGAGGTAATGATCAGTAACACAAAGGCAGTGGTGGGAGCTAAGAAGAAGGTGCAAGGATTAATTCTGAAAGCTCTATACTCCATAAGTTCGTTCGAACAACAAATGACTATTGGTGGACTTACAAACGCAAAAACAGCAGACAGGCGCTCGGGAAGACACTAATCCTATTAGCTGATTCATTTCAATTGTGTGTAACGAATCCTAGTTGAGATGGGAACGTTACGGTGAACACTAAAACTCGGTGTAATCCTCCTTTCCCTTTTGTTATATATATGTATATGTATATATATAAACATTATCCTATTGCCCCAGCTAGGACTCAAGCCACACTTCCACATCTGGAATAAAAAAGCCTCGAATAAACTCGGCCGGCAGCAAAATAAACACCCTAGTTAAGGTTTAGTTCCGGAAGTTATTTCGATATTGTCACATCAAGAGGTTTAGCTCCACGACGTACGACACATCTGTCGGTTCACTTGCTGTTACGATTTATTGATCACGGTTCTTATCAAATAATAGGTGGGTGTTGCCAACTGAATGGTTAAACAAAGCTCAGTCCCTTAGCGTCAGCTTCGGCTATGAATCAGACGGATAAATCATTCTATTTCTTTGGAGGAAAAGCTCAGTTGATCACAGTTATTGGATAGTTGATGTGGTATTCAGGCATGAAAGACTACTTTTTAATGTTTACGTTATACGACGATTAGGTCAATGACATGTGAATAGCAAAAAATGAGTATATGAATACACATATGTATGTATATAGCTGCGGTATTGGATGAATATATTCATTGTATCCTCAAACAATTGGTGCATATTGTTTGCTAATTTCTTGAACTTAAAAGACGAACGAAGGAAACTTAATGGTACAGGAGAATATCAGTTGATTCAATCTCACTGATAGATAAATTTGTATTCAGAGGAAAATATGGACCTGCGAAGCCAGGAAGGGCAGCTTAACCGTATTAATCTGCGTGGATCTCATCGGTGGTGCACATTGGATTCTCCGCTGATCCGTTGCAACAGATAGTCACTCAGTCATCTCTACGGAGTTTGTGCCCTCAGATATAGTGCATTAAAGACAGAGAGATTGTATACCTGTACGAAGCTCGCAAAGATGATTTGTTCTATAATGCAGGGAAACAAAGTTAGTTAATTCCTCAGCGTGTAAGTTGGTTGTAGTGTTTTCTGTTCTGCTAGTTATGTTTCGGATCGGATTCCCAGCTGTGTACAGTAATGGTTTCTACAGTTTTATTTCAAGTTTATCGTATGCGGTATAGAACGTGCTATGCAGATACCACCTAGCAGTTGGTATTTTTGGTAGGGGTGTATGCGGAGAGTAGAGATAGTTTTGCAAGTTTTGCGCATTTTCACTATATGCATCACCACGTTGAATAGTAGAACGCTTCACTCCGATGTCGCTTGTTGTGTTTTCAAAAACACTGAGAGCTTTGAGCTTCTAATGGCACTGGTTTTGAGTTGTCACTACTTTGTTACCTTTGCCTGAATTTATTTGAAGAATAAAAGGGAGTCCAGAAGAGATGAAAATGAGCGATAATCAATCATTACCCCTCTACCTGGTTTCACAGTGTTTTATGAGATTTTGTTTGACCTTTTCGAAGTAAGAATAAACTGGTGTAACTGTGTAACTTGCAAGTTTCATAGGTGCGATATCAATGGCGTATGCTGTGATAGCAAAATTACCACTGACCCAGTTGAATGGTAACTCTATCGGTAACTTGAGAAGCCATGAAATACGGAACACGCTACTCGGGGTGTAGGAGAGGAAGCAAAGACAGTTTTATGAATCAGAGCATTCATAGTGCATTATTTTGGCGTTTTGACTAAATATATGTGTTCTGCACTCCTCATGCAACTGCTTAGTTATCTTGGTAAGACGTAACTCTTTTGCGGTTCACCTGACCGAAAAAAGGAGTTCCATATCTTTCAACCTGAGATTTGATCCTGTATAATTGATATTCAAGTTTGCAAGCCTCCTTAAATTCTCAGGGGAAAATTACTTGAAATCATATAATTAGTTCAAGTCATCGCGTCGGCGTAAGGAATGTTGTATTATAGACTACGGAAGATAGTCGTCTTATCGTTGAGTTATTATAATGCTCCGTAGCCTCAATGATATTGGAAACACCCGCACGCGCACATCACTTACGCCTTTGTTCAGCGCACACTATATCAGTTTATCAAAATTGGAAAAGACAAGTACTATTGACGTGGCCTTGAAACTCAGTTGATGCCATGTTCATTGTAATAATCTTAAGCGGCAGCCACGAGATCGTTTCGATTCCGACCGAAATCAATGAGTTTTACTATTTCAAATGGAACGGATTTAACTGTCCATCACGGATTGATGTTTATGAACATACATGTTATATTTTACCACGTCAGCTTATTTTGCCAAAATACAAAGATGCATAACTTCTCAAATAAGAGATTGATAAACTAATGCACTGTGTTTTCATCGGCCCATCTGAACGTTGCTTTCTTGCCATATTTCATAAAAAAGTTGTCTATGGAAGTTATTGCTTCGCGAATTCGCAAGCTTAACAGGAAAAATGCGAACAATCAGTCAGCAAGGATGCAATGACGTAAGTAAAAAACATTTATTCTCGCTCTGATGATCCTTAGGTGTGTGCTCCTGGGGATATTCGTTTAGCAAACATCTAGAAAAAAAGATAACACTGAAGCAGATCCATTAGACATCATTTGATTTCAGTGTCTGGGAGATAAAACAAACTGAATGAAGTTTGGTAATAGACATTTGAATCAAAGTCGCGAGAGGCGGATCGTTTCGAATGAATGACGTGCAGCTAGATTCAATTTGCTCGGCTGTGTTCACTGGCGTCGGAATTATTTGTTCGAAAAAGAAAACTTTACCTCACGCGGAATTTGACAGGTAATATCACACACACCTCTAGAACATAGTAAGAGCGAAACCTCAACCCGCGAAACACTCGGAAGTTATCTTCTGTCCGACAGTTTGCAAACCATAGCACAGCTGTCAAAATATACTTTCTGTTTCCCTGTGTCAAAACAATATCCAATGGAATCCGATGGATATGTTAACTGCCCGAGAAATTGCCTTCAGCCAACCCATTTTCGAATATCCCGTTGTATTGTTAATGTTTATTGGGGTGTCTTCCCTTCTCAGTCAGTTGCAGAGGCGAACATTCAATTTCGCCTTTGATGAAACTAAGAAACATACTCATAAGAAAAATAAGATATTCCAGAAATTGCCAAATTTTATTGCTTTCTTGGATGAAATCCTATATACTAAACTAACACTCACTTGCGGTAATGTGGTAGATTCCTTTTGTGGTTTCTTTGGTTTTCGAAAAAGGCTTTATGAAAAAGTGACTTTTAGAATCCCTTAAACACCAACTTTTAGCTTTGGACTCTAAGGTAAGTTTATTTGTTTATGTGAGAAACTGAAGTCATTCATGACATAACGACTGCAATGAAACATGTGGAACATTGTTCGGTGTTGTCAACAAAACTAATTCCTTTGTCACCGCGATCTACAGATTTGAAATAACAGAAACAATTAGTAAGATATGAATGATTGAACAAAATTTGTTTGGAAGCACACCACCAGTTTCTCATTTGTTGCCCACTCATAGGGACGTACGTCTCTTGTAGTCTCTTGTCTTCTTGTTCATATACTAAGAACAAGAAAGTGAACTTTCTTCGTTGTCGTTTGCAAAACCGAATGTTTTTAAGACAGACAGCACTTTCATAGCCAGTGTATTGAATAATCAATACCATAATTCAATGTTTTGTAGGTTTGTTATATATATATATATATATATAACTCAAGCCATACCCTGACGTTCATCATATTTGTTCCATACTGCTCTGCATAAAATTTTTTTTATATTCGGAACTGTAAAATTTGAACTACTAGAAGCGGCATTCAAGGTGGCAAGTATTCAAACAATGCTTTTCTTTGTTTTTTATTTTACTTCCTTTTGTTGGATATGCAAAGATACAATTTTCTAGAAGGGTGAAGCGGCCAATCAAAGGGCTGCAACTCAACAAACACAATGGGGATCCAAGAGAACAAAACGCATTTCAGTGGGAGATAAGTTTTGGAATAATTGATCTTCAACTATAGTTCTTGAAATACAGATACGATACTGGCAGCTGAGATGGACTTCCAAAATGGGAGACGTATTACAAGAGTTTAAGTAATACCTTGGAGTATATATGTATGTATTTGTACAGCATATATGTATGTTTGCATATACATGTAGTTATACATATGAATATATAAATAAAGTTAATAGGGAACTCCATCTGTTCCCGGATCACTAAAATTCCCAACTTACTGAAGCCTTATGTTCCAGAAATGATTTGTCGGCCTTCGCTCACACCGCAAATGAGCAATACAACTTACGCCAACCACGGTATGTGTACTCAATCTCTGCAGTCAAACCACTTACTCATTTGGTTTGAATCAAAATTTTAATTTCGCAAATCACGTGCTCAAATCGTCTTCACCTTGGCTTTATTTTTTTCCCGGGGAGTCAAGGCTCTCCGTCTGCGGATACTACTCATCTTCAGTACTCTTTTTTTTCAACACCTAATTGCTCTCCGTTTAGTGGAAATATTTATATTTTCCAATATAGAAATGTTGATGAAGTCAGATTGTAAAAGCCGAATTATCCTGTGTCGGAGATTTCAATGTCCACAAAATGGAATCGCCGAAACATTCATGAGATATATCGTTCAAACGGCACGAAGCAGAGGTCTTTGCAGAGGTCAACAAACTGAGTTAAGCAATTGACCCCTCAGCGCCCATCCCTGATCGTTCTGTGGGCAGCACTCACACTCTTGACATCATTCTTACATTCATTCACTCTTCTTCCTCAAATATCACTTTCCACTCCCCTCTTAGTTTATCGGACCATTGCCTCATTTCCTAACCTTTTGGCAGACTGATTCAGAATGCTGGCCTGCTTTTCCTGGAGGGATTGTTGTTTCAAAAATGATGCTTCCACCTTTACTTCGAAATTAACAAAGATTTTTCTTTGAGATCGATATGTTTATATTCCACATTTTGTCAAAGCCGGTAAACCCCGATCCCCTGAGCGGTTTATACATGCCTGCAACTGTTATGTATGTTTTACCTCATCAGCATTCCATTTTTGGCACTGCCCAACCAATCCAATTTCCTGCGTTCCAGCATGAATCGCTCGTTCACCATACAGGTAACCAGTTAAAGTTTTATCCGACACAAAGCTGTCAACTCTGCTCTCGAACGCCCCTCTTGCATATTCACTATTAACTACGTTTTACCTGTCATACAAAAAACAGAACGATGTGCCAAGTGCGTCATGGTTTGAATGTGTATAGACCACATGGTCCGGATGGTATCCCACACATCGCCCTAAACGTGTGTGCTCAGCCGTTAGTCCCTCGGCTAATTGGCTTTTCTGTTCTTCACTTGTAATCAAATCCCTCTCTACTGGATGGATATATACCATTTATTTTCCTCTTCAGAATAGTGGTGACCTTTCCGACCTCAACAACTAACTATCGTACCCTCACATTCACTTCTATAACTTCAAAGGTGTTTGAAACCATTATATCCGAACAGCTGCGTACGATTCTGGACTGCGAAGGTTAGCAGAGTGAACGTCTAATTGAATTCCTCCCTCTTGGATCTTCGGGTAACCCAGTGGCTCTCACTTCGCATCCCTGGCCAACTGCTTTCGATAGCAAGGGAGGAACGCACTTCGTTTCGCTCGACACTTTAATATCCTTTGACCGCGTTCGTCACACGGGCCTACTGTGGAAATTACCCACGTTCAGATTCCACCCGTCTCTCGTTTCCTGGTACCAGTGTTTCCTCAGCATGCAAACCATCTCCGTCCGAGTCTATGCGGTTCGATGCTGATCATTCTCTGTGAATCCCGGTGTTCGCCAAACGATTTTGTACTCTCATCCATTCAGTTAATTTTGTTTATCAATGATCTTTTGTCCAATACCTTCAGTCTCATTCACTCCTTTGCCGGTGATGCCACTCTCCATTCTTTTCTTTCTTACTCCACAAACTATCAGGGGACAACCTATATCGATCGTGCTCGCACCATGAATAATGTTTCTCATGCCTTCTGATCTCGGACTTATCTCCACATGGGGTTCTACCAACCACGTTCGTATTCGACCAATACAGGTGCAAACATTGATTGAAAATACAGATATTATTGATCTCGTAGTTACTAATGCACTGGTGCATAAAAATTGTAAAAATATAAACTCAATTCATATAGTTGCGTTGAAACTGTTAGGGGGCATTCACTGAATGTGAATCAAAAGATAAAATGTAGCTCGAATTCACTTCAGTGCAGCTTACAAACTGTTCAAAGCTACTAGTACTCGTTTAACCAAAACCATTTTGTGTAAGGAAGTGATACAAATGGTATAAAAGTGATAGGGGATTCCAAATCTCTTGGTGGCAAAAGAATACAAGTTAAAAGAAGATTGTGAATTAGACACACTTTACGATGTTTTTAATTCTCGATGTCAACGGTAGCCCAATTTTCAATAAACGAATTCCTGGCACGGTCAGTGAGATTGGTGAACACGATTGACTAATATTCGGCACGAGTAGAACGAATGTGATTTAATGTACGAACGTTTAGAGCACCATAGTTAGCTAGTACAGAAGTAAACAACCGGCGCATTTGGAGGAACAAATCGCAACTGTAAAAGCACACTGGCCGTCCTGGCACCTTTTTCCGAAAATGAATTAGGTCCCTGCTTAGTTTAGCTAAAATCTGATACACATACCCATACGCAGTTCGGACAGGGATGCGCATCCTTTTTGATAACATGAGCAACGTATTTCACACGAAGTTATTTGATTGGCTCATTGAGCCGTTAATCATACATGATTCATTATCAATTTCGAATGTTCCTATCGATCACCTCTTGCGTTAAATACTAGCGTAGCATGAGGATTACGTCTCGGAACATAACGGGACCATATTTCAGTTGATTAAGGATATTCTAATCGTTCAAAAGTGTAATGAAGGAATTGGTTCAAATTCAAAGGTGGATTTCTTGTGTATTTAGCAACTGAAGCGTGCAATTAAAGGCTAGCAGGCACTGGATANATAGCTGTTTCGACTCGCTTCAGTCTCATCAGCTCTCATCAACACGCTTGAGTTCTGTCTGTGAGGTCCCACGTTCCATCCCCAATGGGGTCGATGGATTCGTATTGCTGATGAGACCCACTCAGGTCGAAACAGCCGTCCAATACTTCCTAGCTTTTCACTTCACGCTTCAATTGCTGCACACACGGCGAATTTCACCTTTCGAATAGGATAAATATCTATGTGATGTGAATGATCCAATGTCCCGGGAAATCGATTGCTTGGAGGAGCGTTTGCACTGGTCGAAACCTTAGCATCAGTCGACAGATAGACAAGAAATAATCACGAATAGCCCCACATCTAACGAATCCATTCGGTTAAATATTTACGACCTACGGAATAAAAAGGAACGGGTGTAATCAAACAAGCTCACCATGTGCAGACTAATCATGGGAATCAGTGAATACGTTTCTCTGTTTTTCCGATAAAAAATGTCTAAAGGATGTGACTTGGGAACAACACCCTCAAACACATTCATCAGTCATCCAGTGGTTCTTCTCATCGTTTGAAGGACAATTTATTCGCCGCTTCGGAGAACTGTGGTGAAAAGAAACGGTGGCTCAGTTTAACTAATTTTTACTAGTGGTTGGTTACCTCAATACTTCGTGTCAACCAACCCGTTTACTGCTTTCACCCTATCTCTTTCTCATATGTGACATGCGAGGTAGTTTTAAAAGCTTCCCACATTCTGTCGATGATAGGAACTGTTTCTGACCAAATCCGTTCTTTGGGAATCTCTCCGACAAGCACTAAGATGGAGTTGATGACAGTGAAACATACAGAAACGTTGATTGATTTGGCAACGAGAAACCTCATTTGTTTCGTGGGAAATGATTGTGTAATAGTCTGAGTTAGAAACGTTTTATGTATCTCCAATTTTTGAGTGGTATTGCGAAGAATGTCACACCAGGTTCTGATTGGTTTCTTTTTCAACCGATAGCGAAATGAGTGTTTAGCCTCGTCTGGTTTGTTTCCTAAGCAGCGTTAAAAGAAAACGAGCAGTTTTGAGATTTCAACTTGGTTCATCCAATNCTCAAACTGTTTGTGATAGAGGTGACAGCTAAGTGACAGTGTTTTCTTTATGTACTCTGACTAATTTAGCAAAACACGAGACATTTGATATGATCACGCTAGTTTACGATTCCTTGCAAATGGTGCAGTTTCACTGCACACGATAACATGTTCTTGGTCTACGAACCTAGAAATATCACTAGTACTTGACTTTCAAATTCATTTTGCTTTTCTACTGTCAGTATTCACAATTTATTATGATTTTTCCCTCATTTTTATCGAACTCTAACCTATGGTTACAAATTCTTTTTAGTTGGCAGTAAATTGAGCAACAATAACTCGGTTTACTGCTAAGAGTGAAAAGCACGGTGAGTTTTCCGTTGCCGAGTGTATCATTTGTAAGAAGGCAATCCAGCTAGCACAAATAATGCATCGCAGCGACTTCACGGCTTCCAAAAGTTGGTTTCGCTCTTGGTCAGACAGATGTGTTGTTATTCAATCCTGCAAAGCAAGAGACAAAAGCTACTCATGTGTGTGAATTTGTAAGTTTGTGGTAAACGTTTGGCGGTACCGCATGGTGCCGTGGATCAGTTTCGAGCGGGGTTACCGTAGTTGATCCATGGATATGCTGACTGTGATACTTTCAATACAGAGGAAACAGCCATGTATGACTAGCAGCTGCCATAAGGAATATTGAGTCTCAAAGGAAAACAATTTCTATATTCAAGACGTTTATAGACAGAGTGACGTTACTTATTTGTGAGAGCATAGTGTGGAGCAGTTATCGCTATTGAATATGAGAAAATTTCAAACTCCATGAAATTTCTCTGTGTGAATGAAGGATAATCTGACTGGTCCTTACCAGAGCCCCGATGAAATTCGACAGGTCATTGGCCAGAGTTCAGCGTATCCCATGCCTGACACGGCCCCGACTGTTGGAGTTATACACATCTAATACGTGAATCGCGGTTTGAACTTGAAAAATGGTCTTATCAGCTTCTGTGGCCTAGAGGGTAGGATGCGTGCGTTCTGCCCATGAATTCCCGGGTTTGATCCCCAGTTGGGTCGATGGTTTGGCACTGATTATTAAACTCAACCAGGTCGAAACAGCTATCCATGGCTTCTTAGTGTTTCAGTTCATGATATATAGCTATATAGCTTTCAAATTTATCACGGGAAAATCTTGTTTTTTTGCTATATACACGAAAAATCCACCTTTTAAATGTTCTATTCAACTCTGTTTTGGAAAAAATATGAAGCTTTGAATTTTAAACCTTTTCAATATAGTTGTTACTTTACATTGATTTCATGACTTTTCGCTGAGCACGATGCGTTTCTATACCGAATTGGGCAGCGAATGCCAGCGTTCTATCATTTGATTACATGCATACATGAAACTATGTGGAAAACCGAGTACCACCTCAAGGGAAGCCAATATACTCAGACCTTATTTTGGTCAGTTTTGCAACACAGCGTAGAAAGAAGCCTCTCCTATAAATGACATGCAAAATCTTCAGAATAACGTATCCGATAATGAACCTGAGTGCAAAATTCGGTAGATGTGTTGCAGAATTTACATACGGATATATTTCGCGGCAACTCGCCAGACCTTAATCTTGCGATGGACCAGCCTGGTTCATTTTAACCTGTTACATATTGATTAGCAAGTGTCCATCCATCGTGGAGCATGTTCAGCCACCCTCAGTGGACGTTGTTATTCAACTGATCCTGTTATCTAGCGAGTCCCTATCAAAAACCATGTTTAGGTATGATTTAAAATGAACTGGTAATGATTGCATAATGGCCGGGGTTTTGGTTGGTTGGTCTAATTGGTAACATGTATGAAGTAGTACAGGTTTTGGAGCATCCTATGACTCTTTGATTAACGGTTCGAGGCAGCGTGCAAACGATTCTTTGATGACGGGTTTTAGGATTTTCACCGACCACTTGCCTACCCTTTTTGAGGTGAAGTACCTATTGATCAAATGATTATGACGTTTATACCCATTTCCTGCAAATTCGACTGGTTGGCTTGTATGATGTACAAGTAATTTGCCGCTAAATTTGTTAATGGAAACCCTTTAATTAGTAGCTATAATAGTGCGAAGTGTTTTTATTTGAAATCTGTCAATTTCTCTTCTATAAACCTTGGACTTATCGGTCCGACTTGTCTCTACTTTTACCATGTTAACTGTTCTATGTGGGCTGTATTCTCCGAATGTTCTATTGGGCGACTTTGGTGCTCATCATTATGAAGTTTACTCGGTTAAGATCGGGTAGATCCGTGTGATTAATCCTTGTGAGTCTGGCTTTCTTCTATCACTTGATCAAACTGATTGATTAAAATCGGAGAAATAAATATTTATAAAGAGCTTCCAAGTACTCTGTGGTGACCTCTTCAAAAAGAAATCCAGTCTTGGAAACCAAAAGGACCTACAAATGGGAATTGCCCGAGACGATGGGTGATGAATTCCTGATGCACTTCTCGGGGTTATAAGGAAAAATCTGTCTCACAAAG
Organism: Echinostoma caproni; assembly: GCA_900618425.1. Classification (NCBI taxonomy): domain Eukaryota; kingdom Metazoa; phylum Platyhelminthes; class Trematoda; order Plagiorchiida; family Echinostomatidae; genus Echinostoma; species Echinostoma caproni. Next base: position 35,866 of record UZAN01042442.1, read on the forward strand.
GTTTCATATAATGATTGCATCAGTCTTCCTGGGAGTAACCAATTTCTCTTCCTCATAAGTCGGTCGAAACATTAGCAAACTTGACACTGGACATAAGATATATTCCTTTTAGGACAGAATCGTTAAAGTCCAATCGAACTTGAAGTCCTGTAGCTATGTGGATAGCCTTTGGCAATTCACTGAAACAAATGAGATTCACTAATGAAAGCGTAGTTTGCGTGAGTAAAAAGGTATTTTGTATAGTCGAGTTGAGCTGACACTACTGTGTCAGTTGTCATTTTATTGCTCTTAAAATTTTCAATACAGAGTGATAAAACATACTGTATGATCTATACTATGTACTTGACGAGATACGGATACACAAACTCGGATAAATCGGAAATATGTTGTTATTTTACCTCCATATTAATAATAGGTTGTGTGCGTGTAGTCTATGACAGGGTTAATGAAAAACTGTACATGTCACTTGATCGAAACAAATAAGATAATAGAACAAAAGGGAGCCAATCGACACATACACAGCTGCAGTTCATCGCGGTGAACGAACATGTGGCGGGGGCGCCAAACCTACCGGGTTGAAGCA
>UZAN01042442.1:37028-48321 GCA_900618425.1 Echinostoma caproni
CGGGGGCGCCAAACCTACCGGGTTGAAGCAGAACCGGCCAGTTAGTTTATTTGTCCGTAGAGGTAACTGCTGAGTGGCAGCGGTCTCGGCAAGCCATGGTTGACAATGGTTTATATTGTGTTTGTGCATATGACTTTCGGCAAATGTTCTGTCAAAATGTCACCGTGTGGCTCTTCCCCCTCGAAACGTCGGTTGAGGATTCCCCCAAAATTCCACTGAGGAACCAAAATGTGGCAGGCTTTTAATGCTTGATACCGTCATGATAAAAGCCTCATTGACGAGTAGATGATGAGTCCAACACAGGAGAGTGTATTGGCAAAACATATGGATAATATGGTACACCATGTCATGACAGGAAAATCTCCCAAGTAATCATTTGCCAACAAAACAGTGCATAATCAAGTTAGTATTATTAGCATTACAGTATCAATTCACGTTCATTAACCAAATCTGAACCGTTTCATTTAGAATTTCCAAATAGTCAATGGTTGACAGATGTACTACAGATGAACACTTGTGTAATCGACGATCTACAATGACCAGTTTTATCGAATATTATTAGGGTATCATTTGTATTGGACCCAAAGCGGATTATATTATGAATATGGTAATCGTTTACAAGAGCAGTACTCTACTATCATTTTGCAATCGTGGTTCATAATCGGCATTTTGATTTAAAGAAGGTAAATGCATGAGGCTTTAAGTTAACTCGTACACTGATTCACGGAAGCAATGTGAGATTCTAAGTTCTCATTTCATCTAACTCCAAATGCTAAATTCAAAGATGAAGTTGAAGTAAATCTTTAGTGATCCAATAGAAAAATCGGAGTAAATTGAATATGCCAGTCGAGCTGATTGTTCTCCGTGGAACCAAATTCGTATGTGAAACAAGTGATCATTCAGAATATTCCTGCCGGGTTCCATGTTCATAAGCCATCCACAAATACTTTGCTACAACCTGGTTTTCGTTCACTCGAATTGATGATCTTGTGACATAAAGTGACAAATTTTGTCGGTGTCAAAGACAAGAGATGATAACATCACTCGTCAAAACTGAGCTTCTAATATTAGTTCACACCTGACCTACACAGAGTGAGATGATTATAAAATGTATGGTGCATGAGTTAATGCCAAATGCATTCAGGTTTCACTATTCAATGAGGCCGGCGGCAGTTAGAAAGAAGACAACGGTAAACAGTGTGCTCAACTATAAAATGTGATAATTAGAATAGGTACCGTATTCCTCTGTTAACTTCATTAGATTTAATCAAACAGTAGACCAGGATCAACCTGGGGGTTTAACGCAGTGAAACTGTTTTTGTGATAGAAAACAACGACGCTATATGTTGGTCTTGTCCTGGTAGGCTAATCTCATGGAACATTGAAAATTTGATACCGAAACATTCTTTCTTTTTGTAATGATACGATGGGGACCGTCGGAGAGATTCTTAAAATGAGGAGATTTTGGTTGAGTTTTGATGTTTCAGGTAACGAAATGCTATTCTTAATAGCGATTGTGTTCAAGTGGCAAGGGACAGCGACTTCTTGCCCCGGATGAAATGTGCTAATTTCCCAACATCCACTCACCTCGTTCACTGTGTTTTTCGTCAGACACTGCCTTCATGGTTGCATCCCACCTTCTACCCGAAAGTGTGCTAATTCATAAGCACTGATTGTGTCACTTCGGCTGGTGATGAAACCTTTGCAAACAAGTTGCCAAGCTCGGCGAACAGGCGAAATGGAATTCAGTTCACCCGAGCTACGAGAACCAATTTTCAACAGTGCCGTATCTGTTTATCTAATAAAATACAGCATAAAGAGTATTATTATTTACTTGTGATGCCCCAGAAAATAAAAGATAATTTGTTGTGAATGCTGTATTGTTAATAACACAGCGATGTCGGTAGAAAATTATATACGCCGACGTTTCGGTTACCGTGGGTAACCTTTCTCAAGGCCGGTTTTACAATCCGCGTTACTCTAATACGCAATGGACCCCAAGGTTGTTTCAGGCAAGGCAGCGAAGAAGGCCTCGAAGGCCAAATACACTGGCAGGAAAAGATACTTTGACTCTTCTGTCCAACTCCTTCGTTTTATAACTTTTCACGGGTCATTGTGGTGAGCGGGAATTAGACATACCAACAGGTGATTGTCAAAACGTATTGCTGAGCAGTGTCTTACGGCCGTCCACACAAAGGAACGATTAGATGAATTCGCAGCTCGTTTCTCGGTCATTTCGCCAATAACGGGTACGTTGTGAACAATTTTTATGCAATAAAAATTATTTACATTTTACCCCGGAGATATTCTAAGGGAATAAGGACGCGCCTTTTAACCACGGCCGAGGCCATTGCGATTCGCATTTTTGATCCAGATTTACGCAGGCAAAAAATTAACAGGTTTAGACACTGTTGTCCTGGACAGGACAGAGGATTGATTGTGCATAAAACGGAGTATGAACTCTTCGTCCCAATCCTCCTCCTCATCCAGCATCATCAACCACAATCTTGAGAACTAATTATTTTATTTTTCTCTCCAGTGTCTCTTCCAGTTACATCACGTGCTATGCATCACGTATAGTTTGTACTGTATCTGATATGGCTTAATCCCGCTCTCTCGTCTTAGCTTATATCCTTCGGTTTAATCTGCCTATCTCTCTACCATTTTCCATTTGAAGTTTGCCTATCCACGACTATATCATTGAATATCACTAGCCTTATCCTTTTCGTTCGCTCTGTTTGCTCGCCTGTGCCATCATCAATAACTGAGCTTTAATCGGCCAATCACATATCTTCACGATGATGTCTGAAGCGATATATAGAAAAGAAATTTCTCCCCAAACACCGTTTTCTACATTTTATTCAAAAGGTTTCATTTCGAAATGTGCCTTTTATTGCAAAATTTTGCTAACCGTGCAGCAAACTATGTAGGATGTATGATTGACGACTTGTTGATAAATACAAGTGATTCCAATCGGGTTCTTATCATTGTCGTTTGCTTGTACCTATATCGCTGAATGAATCCTCCATGATGGTGCATGTGTCAGGTGAACAACTGGTCGGAATATGAGGTTTTATCAAACCCTAATCCCTTTTGATATAACAAGGTTCATCCCCGTTCACTCCGTTTGTCCTCCGTTGAAACCACGTTCCAACAAACCCGATCGTCCGATCAGCCAATTCATTTATTCGCTTCTTTTTTAACTTTCGTCTTAGCTAGTGTGCTTTATTTTTCTGCTGGAATATGTTTTTGTTTTAGCCAAAACTATCGTTATGATACACGCATTTTGAATGTTGAGATAGATCGGCCGTTGTGTCTATTGCAGTTGCCACCAGACTGCAAACCAACGTGAAAATTTAAAATGCAACGCACCTTATTCACATCTCATCGCATTCAATTACACTCGCAATTGGTCACCGTAGAAAAGAAACCAAAACACAATGCAAATTCACACAGTAGTTCAGTGTGTATCACTGGAGCTATTACAGTAACGTGAAAATAATTGAGGCACTTTAGAAGTCTGATTTCGCTAGGTGAAACGGTTCAACATGTATGGAAACCTAATATCCTGGGTCGGTGTTGCCTATTCATCAGTCGCATGACGTTGTTGACATGGGTATTAACAGGCCGATTTCTGGACTGTCACTGATTCCTCAAACGTAAAATATATGAAAAATATCTTGGTCCTGGTAAGTGTCTATTTCCGTTCACCGTAGCGTGTGTTGTATCACTTTTCGTTTTCGTGACCGATCGGATAAGATTCACTCTATTGTGTTTTAATGCGGAGTATGCATTGATGTGATTTCCAGGATAGAGAAACCTATTAAATAAGTGATATAAAACAACTTTTGACGAGAAATCTGAGGTGTTCAACTATATGATTGAGACTGCTAATGCCGGTGGATGATTCGATATCAGGGACAAACGCACTGACCAACCACAAACTGAACACGATGAGCCAAAGTGCGTAGCCGACTAGTTTGCCTATGCACCAGGAGCTTTCACATGTACAACTAAATGCGTCGAATGTCAACTTATGTAAATATCCGATAATCAGATCATTTTGTCTTCTGAATTGAACAAATAAATGTAACACAAACCAATGGCCAATGGGCGGTTTTCTTCAAAAGAAGCAATTTTTTGCCCTGTTCAAACAATCGTCATATACCATTATACAAATATTTTTATCAGGTTTAATGCATGCACTACCGTCGAATATATTCCGCTGTGGCAGGACTGACTGGTTGAACTGGGAGACATCCTGAGAAAAATAGCATAGTGGAAGGACCAGAAGAGTACAAGTTGCATGATTTCCCCAGAAGAAAGAATATTACAGTCTCTAAGCAAACGGAAGAACTAGATTGAACAACATTTTTCAACAGGAGTGGATTCTCGGTGCTTTGAATTGTTTAACATGCCGTTCAAATACCAGGCCGGTTGAAAAATTGGCGTTTACCGTGACAACCCCGCGGTGTTTATCTTTCCACGTTTAAACTTGCAATGAAGCGGCATTATTCATGTCGAACCACATTCCCAATGTTCGTAGATAAACAAATCCTGAATTAAGTTGATACAAATACGAGTCGTTTATTGGGATTTACATAGAGAACCAGTTCAATTGATTAATCGATGTATGTTAATATTCATCTTTTATTCTCCTTCCCATGTTCAAAAAATTATAATTAAGTTTAACTGATGTACATCCAAATGTGATTTCTGTAATTTACAAGTTTACATCTGATATGGTCTCTAAAGAGACATTTCACTTGTGATGCCAAATGGTAATAATCAACCTTCTGTTAGAACAACATATGCTATAACAAAGTAGTCTGAATGTCGATGAGCAAAAACGTTCTTTTTTATAAGATATTATTATTTTCATTTCCAGGATATTTTTCCAGCAAAAACTGTTAGTCTGAAGCAGTGTAAAACAAAGACGACCTAGTTGAATTTCAACAAGGAGAGCAAGTAAACCCGCATGTGAAACTGTGAGGAACGATATCCGTGAGGCGGTAATACAATTGGCATGGAATTTGTGCAGGTAATGGCGACATTTTCCAATAGTTTAAACAAAGTATGGAACTTCTGGCAAGACACTCACCAGATAACACAACGGTGATACTCAAAAGACAACTGTTCAAATAGTTAGGAAAATCCCACTAGTCTCTAAAGTAATCTGTTACATTTCTCCAATCCAGTGTAGCGCACTTTCAGGAAAACGGCCGAGCAAAATAACATGAGTCCAAGCTCCATGACATGAATACCTACCGCCGAAACAAACTACCCCTGAGTACGCGAGTTGACAACAACCTGTCAACTTGATTGAATCAAAGTTGCACAATTGCAACGAGACAATAAACAGATGATTCTACCGACCGTAACTGATCATTATCTCGCTAGACGAGTTATCAAGGACCAGGTATACAGACGCACAAAACTGAGACCACTTACGAATCCTGTGCATATGTAAAACAAACAAAAATAAAAAATAAAAAAATAAAAAATAAAAATAAAATAAAAAAATATACAAAATACCCTCCCGATGTATTTTGTTAATTTATCACCAAATTCATCTTAGATGTGTCAAAATAATTACTTTTTTTAATCACATTGGATGCCGCTGATCCGATTCGCATAAAGAAAATACCAAAGACTGAGCAGAAATGAATCTCCTACCAGAAGAACACGATAGAGTATATTTCTAAGGATGCGATGTTATCTACGAACTACTCACTTCGTAAATAAAGGATCTTATTCTTGTCTGTCGCTCCTGAGTGACGCCTAATCACTGTCTGTAGAAAGAAGAGACTAAAGATGCGTTGAAGCGCATTTTGATTTTAAGTGAGGAAGAATATGTCATTTATAGGGACCGTTAGAGCTTCTCTGATCCCGCTACCATCGCTGGCTCAGAACACATTTTCAGATTCTGATTCCAGTTGAAAATGCCTTGTTTTTAACGGATTTCCCTTCCTCGTGATACTCACCGGACGTTACTGAACGTCAGGCTGTTTCCTAAATCCGTTCGAAGCTGAAGGGAAAAAATATAATGACGGCGCTAAATTATCTTGCTTGGCGACAATTCTGCCTAAAATTAATATGCGTAGATAACGTGCCATGCTGTTTCGAGTACATGTAAATTGAAGTGGGTTAAACGTTCAACGTTCATTTAATAATGAGTTAGTTGTAATCACACTCAATTTGGGCTCGTATAACTTTGGATTATGGCTTCCTTCCCGCGTCAAACTGGACGACTCAGATCCCAAAACTTATGCACATCTGAAAAGTCAAGTTAAAAACAAAGCAGCGGTTTGCTGCTTATTCTCGGACATCGCAAAACAACAAACGGTTGGAATTCGTTTCTTGCATGAATAACCCAATGCCGTTTAAAATGAACTGAATTAAAGGATCATATGGGAGCAGGTTAAGTGAATTTGCCACAAACTTCTTCTAATTCGAACGTTCTTTATGCAATCGAAATAAAAGTAGTGAGCAGAGGTACCGTCCATTAAATACAGAAATCTCGAGGGAATAACGCCTTACGTCAGTAAGTTCACGTGGAATTAAGAATGCATGTGTGATTATGTTGAGAAACAGTGTCTATTCTTTAACCAATACAAACACGTAAAGCTTCTTTGAACCAGGAAGTAGTTATTTCCCGGAAACATGCGGAATAATCATTATTTTTGGGAGATACAAACACCGCTTAACCAAAAATCAGAATACATGTAGGTTTTACGCTATTCGTTGCCCCGTCACCATTAAACACGCTTTGTATGTATATACAGTTACATAAACGCACTGGATTGTGTTTCCAAGGCATTATCAACATGGTGTGCGCGTAATGCGGGCATTTTCTCTCCCCGTTGGTTTAGTAATTCCTATTTGTTGGTTCAGATATGCCTATTTGGCCCCGCCGTCACACTGAATTGTCAGAATAGACGGGCAAGTTTCGTTGCCACCGAACTGTCAGACAGATAAGCGTGTCGGATAGTTGAGTGACTGATTTCATTTCAGACGAATGATGTACAATTGTCATTATCCGTTCGCGTATGAGATTTAGCAATTCGGATTAAATTAGAACGTCAAGCGGATGCATGAAATACTTGGCTCTACCAGAAACCAATCGACTGACAAACAGATGTGGCGAAAAAAAACCGGTCTTCTGACGAGTCGCATTAAATGCATTTCTATAGATCGTGTTCATCAGGTTTGGTTAAACTCATTCAAAAAATAACCAATCTGCCAAGCCTCCACATGCTATACTTTTTCATGGGTAACATTGATGGTGCATTAGATCAAACTCGCGCGACACTCTGACTTTCGGCACTTTGGTTCCTCCCAACGTGTAGTGTTTTCAGCCTCATTTATGGCATTGAATATGATATTGCCCTGCATCAGACACAAAATATCCGTAAGAATTCCTCATATGGATTTTCTTCTGTCAGCTGAATCTCATTGAAATGTTCGATTTCTCGATTGTGACGAAGGTTGCTGGGGCGTCGGTTGTGAAATAGCAAGCCACAGTAAAAAAAATAACTAGAATTCGTTTATCAAAATGACTCATAGACTTGATACAGATATTGTACTTTAATCTTGTACAAGTTCTATTTGTCCTTCTTCATTTATGAGCACTGGAGGCGCTCGCTTCAGCACGGAGTCCACCACGTTCACTACGTGGCAGAATTGGCCAGTTTTCAGATCACATAGCGCACCCTGAACCACTGAGGACTACTATCGAGGTAGCTAACTCATTCATATTTCTAACACAGGGAACGGTTTTTGATTACGTTCAAATCCTAACTAGTGGGCAATAATTTAACGAATTCAGCATTGGTCTTAACCCATCCAGAAACTGCATAAATGTGCAAAAACTAATATTTGATGTGGCTAAACCGTTTTCCATTACCAATGTTATATGAGACGATATACCTACCTTCAACTGTGAATAATATGACCTCCACGAATTTGTTTTGAGTGTGACAGTTTTAGAAAATGCTCCTTATCAGTGCTATAAATTTTGCGTTATCCATAATGGAGCGCACTGGAGACTTACAACAGGGGTCCGGTAGTTACTTACCTCCCAACTCATTAGGCGGGATTGATTTTTACTTCTTTCGACAGGTAAAACGAAATTCTTTGAAAACCAGGTCAGTAGATTAGCTTTCTCTGTCACCTGAATTACTCGCTGGCCACGAGTGAGATAAGCCCATTGCCAGGCAATTTGACTTTGTTGGTATAGTTAATAGGTGCTCTGTTTTGTTGGGCGATCAAAATGTGCTTCATATTAGGTGGCCTCATCTGCATTTCAAATTCGGCCATCATTTTCCGAACGGCAGCTTGAGGAAGAGACGGCTAATCCTCCCGGACTATTCCCGATATTGGTCGTCTGCCACTGTTCTCAGCTAAGATTGATCTGATCGTTTTTTTCATTTGGATTTATATCTCGATGGAGAAATTCTGTTGAGTGTGGTACAAATTGGGCTTCGGTTCACATCAAAGCACATGCATCATTGAAGAACTGAGTAATCGAATTTATGTTTCTCTCATTTCTGTTGTCTTTCGGCTTCAATTGTATGCCGAAATCTTGGGAATGTTTCATCGGGTTTCGGTATGGTGACACCACAAGGCTTTTGACCTTTCACCGGAAGGTCGTTCTATTCGTACTGTAGAGCTTCAGCCCCGCTGGACGAAAATAACGAGAGATGGAAAGATGTAGAAAATGCGAAGTAGCGAGAAGCCAGTGCAATCTAATTCGACAAGAGTGAAATGAGCCCAGAATAGAATAGGAGTTGAAATCTGAACTTTTAAATTCATCTTTACCGGCTTATATCAGGCCGTGTATCCAAATATTCAGTTGTATCTTCGTTCATGTCTATAAGTGACTGCCTTCCACTCAAAACCAAACAAACTTAAAGGATCTGTGTTGGTCGGTAGAAGCTACTTGAAATATGATTGCTGGGCTTTGATATTAGGAATAAGTATTCGGGAAATATTAAGTATCATTCAATTAGGTTTTCAGAAATTTACAATCACGGTTGTATTCTACGGTTGATATGCGCGACCTCGACAACTGTTCCATATTTTGATCTAAGGCACAGTGAGAATCAGTTAACCGAATATAAAGCAAGATAAAAGATATAATGTTCACACTATCTTGGTCCAAATTCAGTCAAATAGTCAAGATAAAGAAAGGGATGACAAACGGTATTGAAAATATTCGAAGCGCTTTGCAACATCTAGCTTCAAATTGTCCGCACGAAATCTCTGATACTGCAAAACATGCGATGACATTATTCGTGGGAATTTGTTTAGGTTTTTTCCTAGTTGAGATTTAACAATAAATTAATATGTATAAATAGTTCGATCGTCGAAAGAACACATTACTTTTCTTCAATGTATGGGTATACCACGCGATAAATTATAGCACCTCAACAGTTTGTTGTTCACTTTCATTCGGATATTACATTCGAGCATGAGGTCCAAAACGAACCAACCAACCATTTTTCCTCATACCGTATAATCAAAAAAACACTTTGCTTTATAATCGGCAACAAACTGTGCACGCAAAGAATAATATATGTAAGTTTCATTGCGTGATATCCGCAGTGCTCTGGGGGTTTAAATTGAAGTGCGTACACACAAAAAATCGATAAAAACCAGCACAGATGTCACCTGTGGAGAGAGTACACAGAGAGTTCAATCTGAAACTTCCAACAAACATGAATGTTTAGATAAGTATGAGGAATTATTTTTTTCGAAAAACAGATACAGATCCTAAGTTGTGAGATTGTATTTGTGGAATTCGAATGAGGCAAGCAATAAAGCCATTGATTATTAAAGTTTTATAATGGCACTACTTCAAATATAAAATGAATAAAGGTATTTGTTTTTATATAAATAATATTACAATGCAAACGTATTTCATGGACATTAAAATATTTTGTGTAAAATTAGGGGAAATCACAAGGGCAACAGGTCTTTTACCAAATTTGGATTCATTCACTTCACTTTGTTCCAAAAATGTTCTGGAAACAAATTTGGGATAACTAAACCCAAACCTGGGCAAAGCACATTTGAGAACAACGTATGATGAAAATAGCGGATGAAGAGATAAAAGAACACCTGATCTGAACAGTCAGGTGTGAAAACATCGTTGGTGAACGAAACACTTCATGACGAGTCTGATAGCATTCATATTTTAGGTAAATACACTCGAAGCTCAGTAAACATCAAGTGAATCGTATATCTTTAAAGCAGTATGTAATCAGCTGTATGCTTTAATCATACCAAGAATTAAATTCTCGGCGAAAAAATGGGTTTATCATGATGAAATGTTTCTGGAATAATTTTCCAATCTTTGATGGCCCAAATGGAACTCAAAAAGTCTCGAAGTCGGTGCAATTTCATTGAAACCTTGCGACCAATCAATGTTTCCCCATATATTCTATCTTAGTTATAAAAACCATTGTACTGTGAGTCGGAGACCCTAGAAAAAACCAGTGTGACTAAAATAATGACTTGTGATTTAAACCACTGGGGCAGTCACCATGATTTTCACCGTGCCGAATAAGTTATCGTAATGGTTCAGCTTCCAACAGCAATAGGATGCGTTTTAGGCGCCTCAAATCATGGAAGCAATTCAGTGAATTCATGCAATGTACAAGTCTCTTGGTTCCCCCACACCCCCAACCCCTCTTTCAGTAGATCCCTTTGTAGGCGATAGAATGCGGTATTTAGAATTGCAGTCATGAATTATCCATATCATGGTTTGAAATGGAGCAATTTGCTTGTAAAATAATAAGGCGTAGACTTGTCTATTTGTGGATTCATCTGTAGACAAACAACGTCTGAGAACCCAATGCGCACGCAATGTTGACCATAGTTCAGATAAGATTTTCTCAAAATCGATAATTTGAATCGTTTGGAGTCTGCGAAATGAATTAAATGCATCCGTAAATTTGTTAATTGCGGTATGGAGGTAGTTCGTTTTATCCTAAAGCCTAAATGAATTAACGAACTTTTTCCATCCAGTAACAATCTAGGCTAACGAGTGCAATCACGTGTGAAGTGAGAACATTTTTCAATTAATCAATTTGTGAGTTTACGATTTTCTGTTGACAAAAACCGCTGTTTGAAGACCACTTCCGAATAATTGGAATTTGTAAGCCGTAATTCAAGTTACAATAATCTTTACGTTTTGATGAAATCCGCGCGACATGACACAATTTAACCATGTGTTCCAAATTTCAATACCACACTTGCGTCCAATAAACATGAATAAACCGCGTCTTTT
>UZAN01042443.1:0-39222 GCA_900618425.1 Echinostoma caproni
CAAAATGACCAAGAGAGACACGGAAGCACGATCATCCGTGATCTCATTTATGACCATTTGTGTGGAGAACGAACTCAATCAAATGCCATAAACCACCTGAAGAAAGCAAATACGTATAACCGGTTCAACGAATGTGTTTCCATATATTATTCAATGTACCCAAAAGTTATTAAAGACCTTACGACAACAAATTTTGAGAAAATCTCTGGCGATGGCAACAAAGTTATTTTGGTGAAGCCGGAGTTCGCAAAAGTGAGCCCGATGAGATACAAAAGAACGATCATTCGTGATCTCTCCCATGATCATTTTAATCAAATTTGTTGTGATCCAATCCTGCCTGTCTCACCTCGTTCTACCCTTTTTTCCATTTCTCCAAGCACTGATAAACAGCTACTTTTCACCACACACGTGTCGACTGATCTATGTACCTTCTTTTCAATATCATTTCTGCTCCCGTGTTTACTCCACGCGAAAAATATCTTCATTAGCCAGAGGACGAGGATTTTAAACAATGACCTATTTGCCACTCACGTTTCTTTAATGGGGTGTAGTACAAATCTCACTTTAATGATTATTCAGGAATCAATGAGCGGGAAAATGAGATTGGGTGTACGAATATTGACTAAAGTTGCTTCACTCTGCAAAAGGCTCCTATTTTCTTCGATCCTCCCAATTTGTGTTGAATTGTTGTTTACCTTGCGATCCTGCCTATGCCCCTTCCATTCCGTAGGGTATGGATTGCACTTCCCTTACTGATGGAACTCTGCTACAGACGATCCATATCTACAGTAGTAGGTGCGTGGGGTTAGGCTTTGATGCCGGAAATTCTCATGAGGACCTACCCGGTCTAATAACTACCTTTATTGTCAATCTGTGTGAGTGTACAAAGAGCTAAGCCGCGGAATTTATCTCCGACGCATTTAGAAAGAGTGCGCATCTCATTGCGTTTGTGAATTCGGAAGGCACGCTCCTTTCTACGACAACGTTTTCTGAGGCGTGGGGGTGGAGAATCGATCGGACCGGATTTAAATTTAATCAAAGTCACAGCAAATATCTTAACAAAAGTTTGGATAACTTGTTGATTCAGCACAGACAACGGGAGGGTTGGGATCGGAAAACAAAGTAAGGTTGGAGTGCGTGGTCTTTTACCTTGGCCACATGAGATCTTTTGAAGAATGCTGTCTGACGTGAAGCTTGTAATCAGATCTTTGAACAAAAAGACGGCGATGATTGTGCTAAATATAGTAAGGCAATTTTTAATTAAACGTGATCAGACACTCCTAACGGAAGAAGGCTGACAATGTTTTACAAACCTAAAAATTTAGGAAACGAGTGTCATAATCATTGAAGTCACCACTAATGATATAGTTGAGATATCCACAAAGTTAATTAATGTGGCTGAGTATCATGAAAATCAATAAGCACACCAACTGAGCAAGACGGGCAATGTATACACTCAAAAGAATGAATTACCGGGAAAAGTTGGAGTATTTGGGCTTACATTTTAGTACAACGAAAGATACGTTAACACGTTGTTCTCAGGTGAAAAAATTGATTTTCAACAAATGTTATAAAATCACCACCGTGTCTGGAGTACGGAACAGGACAACCGACTCGATTGTTCACGAAACCATCTAGGTGTCGTCTATATCGTTATGAAGCCAACTTTCTGGATAGGAGTTACACCAAGCTGGGAATATCCCTACAGTTTCACTAGGTTGGTAAAATCGGCCATATTTTCGACGAGAGGTTAAGTGTTACCACTGAGAATGATGGGGATATAGACGGGAGATGATTTGTTTCCGAAGAGCACCTCTCCAACCAGCGAGATACTTCCTTGAATTTATCTACTCGGATTTTCGACTTCTCCAAAACATTCCACCGAGCAAACCGCTAAATGCTGCTGAGGAAATTAAACAATTATGAAATTCAGTGACTTGTATTGGGTTGGATAGAAGAATTTCTTCGATAACGCAATCCGGAAGTTCTGGTTTCTGGGACATTTTCTGACCCTATCTGCGTAGCCGGAGGAAATCCACAGGGATTTGTGCTTGGCCCTCCACTTTTTCTAGTTTTCATAAACGACCTAACGGACATTCGGGGACCATAAACATTATTGTAAAACAGTGACAAAACCTGAGGACTCACTGGCACTTCAGAGAATACATATTGCTCCTCATGAAAGGTCGATCGTAAACGACATAGAACTCAGTGCATCAAAATGTACGGTTATATCCGTTCGCCACAAAGCTTGATTTCCTTAATTCTTGGGATATCAGCCAATTTCGTATGCCGCGCGTGTGAAAGATCTTGTTGCCATTGTTCAAGACAAATTAGGTTGTTCTTTAAACTGCTCCAGGACGTCGTTCACCGCCATAAGACACGTTGGTTTGACAGGGCGAGTATTTTGGACATTTGAATTAAGGATTTACCCATGTATTTTGCCAGCCTGCGTTCGACTCGATGTAAAATATCCTATTCGAGCGTGGAATCCATGGCTTCAACGCAATCGTAAGATTTTGGAACGACGTCAAATTCTAGGGGAATTGGTTATGGTGTGTACAATAATGCAGAACCCTGAAAGCCCATGTCGTTCATTATTTGCCTTGTCGCTCAAAACTCACTCACCTCATGGGGGCACTGATTCAAACTAATACTCCAGAAATGTTGACTAGAAAACTGGCATCATTCATTTACCCTCACGGTGTGCAGTATTTGGAATACTCCACTTCTGCGTCTACAATTGAATCTTTCAAGAAGAAACTGGACAAAACATTGAAAAGTAGTAGATTTCGACATCTGTGGAAGTTCATGAAACAACTTGCGTTATTTCTTTTCATTCTATGAACCCCAAATCGATCCATTTGCCTATACCCTATGGGACAAGAAAGACAACCGCTTATAAATATTTCTCATAACAAAACTTGGCATTGTACTAAAACTTTTGGCCGTCCTTTTGGCTTTATTCCCTATTGTTCTCACGAAACTGGTGGTAGCTTTACACTTGATTGGATACATGAAATCACGGGTATATTTGACCAAATTAGGCATCAACGTAGTCACACAATAGTAGCCTTGGCAAACAGGGTAAACGTTCATGCGGATGACGCAAGAAAGTACCCAGAGACATGATGCTTATGCAGCGAATAATCCGAAGAGGGAATTAATTTCAGCTCAAAAGGATGCACACGGCATCCGCGCACACATTTCAGTGGGAAGCCTTGCTTCCAGAGTGCTCAAGATTACCTCATAGACCTGCGTCGAGGGTTGCTTCGCGCACTGTTCTCCCTGTTTGGTTGTATATACATGTGCCATACGGGTTACAAGTGAGAAATGTGCTACAAATACACAGTAAAAGTGGCATGAAATGTTAGGCGATAATCCCCAATTAAAGTTACCTTAGTTACGGAAATAACGAAAAGAGCGAATAGAACACGTTAACCCGCGGCGCCGGTGATTCTAATCTTATTTCCGATAACCATGTAAACAGTCGGCTAATATCAAATGGCGGAGAGAAAAAAACATGGAATAAAAACCGTATGAAAACTCAACACAAGAGCAAATCAATGGAAGACTACGAAGGGACAATGATAACCGAAGGACTATAAAACAATAAAAGTGTAGGGACATATTAACCAACGCAAATTTTTATCAAGAATGGTTCGGAGTCATCTGACACAGCAATACGGAAAAGCATCATAAGAAGAATAATTTTCAACCCACACGACCAATTGCGAAGATACCGAAATAAATGAAAAGCATTTCGTGTAAATCACGAACTTACAAACTCCCAAAATGGGATATCCCCACCAACGATGCTGCATTGCTACGTGTCGTCATTCTGGCTTCATTCCTTAGCATTTTCTCAATATTAGTTTATAATAAGCAAAACAACCCCTTAAAATGCTTCTCCATCACAATAAAACATCAAGATATCAGTCAAAACATGTTTGTGGTGAACTAATTCAAGGATTTCTAGGCAACTATGGCGTGCGGTGACCCAACTGCTCAAAGCGAAAGGAAGAATGGAAAACATGTCAATGAACCTGTGAAAAATGCACCACACATTAAATAATAACTGATTATCACAAAGACATATGACAGTGTGCTAGCCTATCTGATCTACCAATAGGCATCATCGCACAAACACACATGCATAGCTCACGAGATCACCCTGTCTCTGGGACGAGATTCGTGTTGACCTAATGCTCATGCTCATCACTGCTTAGGTCAAATACACCATTTTGTGCTCAGCAACGGTGACAGTATAACCCTGATATGCAGAAAAATCATGCACCAAGGCTTGCAAATGCAAAATTCATTTGGAATGGTACTCGTCAGTCAATCTGCACTCAAGTTTTTAATCCTTTTGAGTGCCACGAGACTGATCGGGAAAAAACATATTCTGCACCACTCCCTGTTCAGAAACGTCTAGCTAACATCATCCCCGAAGGTTGATGCTACTGTGATCGGCAACCAGTGAGGCAATTTGTGTGCATAGCACAAATTTCAATTCGACCGATGTCAATTGTCCTCACGATTATCTTTTAATTCTGCATTCTAATTTCTTTGTGTTCCCGGTGAAATCAAAATCGTAGTTCACGGATGCACCATTTTGTCATCACGTGATGGACCTGAACACAATTTTACTATTTACTTTGCTTCACAGCCATCAAAAGTGACCTTTTAGGTGTTTTTCTTCGTGCACACCCTATAAAAAGTGGTTGTGGTTAAGACTTTCTACCGTAGCAATCCACTCTCAATGCGGAAGCGTAAAGTTATTTCAAAACACTGACGGTAACAGCACTAAACTCCAGACTGCTTGAGATTCACTACATTTTTAGAAAAATAAACAATTAACTTTTAATGTGTTCTGCCTCGTTTTCTCGTCAGTGTTTCTTGGTCTGTTTTTTTAGACCACCGGTGGTCAGATGCATCTGACGGATCTAATAAAAAAACCCATTGCAGAGCATCTAGGTCAAACCCGGGGGAATCAACAGTGATGTGCAAACCGATTCTTAAAGAGCCTTGACTGACCTCGCTCCCCCACCGATAAACGATAGATCATTGACTAATCTTGAAACAGACAGAAAACAAGTGAAGTGGATTGCTTTTTACCAAACGGTCGTAAATCTAAAATCGGTCCAAATTTTCTACCGATTCCACGAAAATTCGGAGGGTTCTCGCGTTTCCAAAGTACACTTGGACTTAGTTTGTTTAACCAGAAATGTAACAGGATAAAAGCGGAATTAAGTAAGTAAATGAGCATTGCCTTTGCATATCCAGAACAAGACTTCCAAAACTGAACCGTAAAGAATGATTTGCTATGCCAGTCTGTAAAACTGAAACCATGTCGAAAAATAAAAGTTCCTCTAAACAAAACAAGTGCAAACCAGAGAATAATTGTTATTTTTACCGAATTGACTCGGTTAGTACTATGTGGATAGATGTTACGCTTCCGCATTGAGAGTGGATTGCTACGGTAGAAAGTCTTAACCACAACCACTTTTTATAGGGTGTGCACGAAGAAAAACACCTAAAAGGTCACTTTTGATGGCTGTGAAGCAAAGTAAATAGTAAAATTGTGTTCAGGTCCATCACGTGATGACAAAATGGTGCATCCGTGAACTACGATTTTGATTTCACCGGGAACACAAAGAAATTAGAATGCAGAATTAAAAGATAATCGTGAGGACAATTGACATCGGTCGAATTGAAATTTGTGCTATGCACACAAATTGCCTCACTGGTTGCCGATCACAGTAGCATCAACCTTCGGGGATGATGTTAGCTAGACGTTTCTGATTAGGGAGTTCGTAGTTCTGTGTATTGCTTGAATTGCTCTTCACGAATCCCGGCGTTCCTGAATTATTTTCTTCAAAATCTATGTGCATGTTGAAGAAGTTTCTTATATTACCCGCTAGTGTCAACACTATAACGATATTCACTTTTGAGCTTCGACCTAGGAATGCTAATCTTCTGAATTTAGCCAATTCGATTCTCTGTGCATTCCTTTTCTGTTCCAAATTGATTAAACACTGTGCACTTTAGCTCAGTTATTGACCGAAATGAATAATGCATTTAAGCGGTTTCTTGAGCAACATAGCTCGTTTGGACAATGTGATCAGATTGCCAGTTCAATTCACCTCCCTCACTCAAGCATAAGAATGCCGGTTCCTAGACAGTTGAGTCCGAAAAATAGCAATATCTTGTCGGCAATGATTTATTATTGATTGTGGTTGTGATTCATGAAAATTATTCACATATGAAAGGACGTTTTTGAGGACATTTAGAAGGACTCAGCCTATTAAATGTAGAAGATAAGTTATTATACGAAAGTGTAACTTATTTTTTTCAACATTCAAAATCCTATCAAAATTTTTGTTGTGTAATTTTCAAAGCTGAAGCTCATTGTTGCCCATAGGATCTGCACGCACTGGATTTATATGGTGTCATAATTCAACAAAGAATTATCACGTCCACTTTTGGGTTCTAAACAGTAAGGTGTTTCAATGCTTCATCGATGGCTTCAGCCCAAACGACCTGCGATGGAAGAGAGTTCCAGGTAATACGAACTATGATGCTCAAAGATCGACGCACGCAGTCTCGTCTACTATTTTAAAGCCACGGTTTCAATGAATGCTCCTTGAGATGATCACTCCTGGATAGTATTGGTAGAGTACCACACGGTAATGAGTTTCACGTAGTATATTATATACTAAGATAGTGTATCCTTGAATTCCGCAGTATTTATCTGAATATAGTTCGAGAATTTGCAGCCTTTCCACTTAGATCTTGAATTATATACTTATTTCCAACCTTGACCGCGTTATTTTTATTTCTTAACGGTGTTAAGTTCCTTTTTGGTCCGGAACTACACATGGTTTCCAAAATGGGCCAGCATACACTGTGTATGGCCTAATGTAAGCTGATAGCAGACGGGATAATAGGCCTGTTTCGAACCAAACAGAAACTCATTGAAGTAATTCAACTCGGTTTGGAGCCATCGATGACGTTCTGTTTGGAACTTCCCAGATCACCTTGAACAAGAACTCCATTTGTTTCTAGAGAGCAATAATGGACGATTTCTAAACGCGAACAGAAGGCCATTCCTGTAATGGAATCATTCAACTTTACATTTTTCAACATTGACTTCACTATCACTTGTGATAGACTATCAGTAAGCTGCGATAAGTGTTTCTACTAGTGTTTTATAATCTACAGGATGTTGTGCTGTTCTCCATGTTTTGGCCACGCCGAGTCAAGTCAAAAAAAGGGAAATTTTCAGCAATTGATGAACTTGCAGTGGATAAATAAAACAAATTGTAATCAACAAAACAATTATATAAGAATACCGATATAGCAGGAAAATGAGAAAAAAATTACGCAACAGTCATTCCTTGAGGTGGGTGAAAAGTTTCTTTCGATTAATCAATAGCCGATCAAGTATGAAATTGCACTTTTTATATATTTGTGAAATACATGTAAGAAGGAGTTGATATTTGGTGTGAGTTCGGGGATTTTCTACGGGTTTCACGATTTCTCGGTGCAGACCTTGCCCTTTATCACGTGTTATCCTGCAAATATAAGAGTATCACAAGCATGAACATGCTTGGAAATAAAAAAACAATCAAAACAACTTTTCAACACCATTGTAACGGGACAAAAATTGAAAGGCCAAGAAAATAAAATGAAATCCTTTTTTCAGACTATGGAGAAATAGTGGGAAACAGTGCAACCAGTGTGGAAGGATGCGGGCAATCGCATATTTAAGAATCAGATTATTTGTAACAGCCAGTTTCCTGAGCCTGTAAAGACGCTGATGACATGAGTAGACCAAAACAGGTTATGGGTGACGGTGACTCCAGGGTATTTAACAGAAAGAGATTTGGGGATATTTAGATTAATAACTATAAGACCAGGTAAATTCCTTACCAATGAACGATAATGTAGGCCGGTTTTAAAACTAAATGGAACGTTATTGCATTTACTGATGCTAAGTACAAGGGATCGGATGCAGAACAATCGTGAAGTTCAACATGGTTGTCATGAAGAGACCGCAAAATGTCTAAACTAGGGCATACTTGTTGAGAATTAGGAGATTTTGTGTGTTCATAGAAAGAAAGGGAATAATAATGTAAGGAGACTGAGTCAATAAATAAGTAAACTTTGACCTAGGGTAAAGGCATTCAGTTAGAACAATCGAGCCTTCAGGTGTCAAAACACAATCAGGAAGACGGTCAATAATCATTCTTCGGTCGAGAGAACCAAAGGCTTTTACATGCTCTAGTAGAGTCAAACTAGAAGTACCTGCACCTTTGTCTAAGACTGCTACCATGGACTGAACAATATGAGCAGCAGCACCTATTGTGGACATATGGACATTATGGGCTAACTGTGATAGATGATGAGAGTTGCATAGCATAAGGTGCATCAAAACCTTTCCAAAGCGTTCAGCAGCATAGATGTTCAGGTAATTGGATGGTACTTTGATTACAATCTCCTTGTAATTCGTCTGATCCGGACTGAAATTCAGCCATCGGGGATCGCTCCGGAGTACCAACACGTACTAAACAATTCAGCAATGGGTTTTGAAAGCTCAATGGTGCATGATTTTAACAAGTGGAGTACTAATTGATCGGGACAGTGTGTTTTGTTGGCCTTTAGTCCCCCTCAAGACTTGTAGAACCTCTTCCGGATAAACAGGGTTTATTGAATCATGGGTTGGAAAAGGTGTGAGGGAGCTTGATGTAAGCACAGCAGCAAATTGTTGATTTAGTGCCTCGACGTTGAGACAAAACTGGTGCGTGAGCCACAGAGTTTACGCATGGTATTCCACATCTCACGGCAGCTTCTATTACTCAAAAAGGTCTCAATTTACGTTCTTTTCCGGCGTATTACTTCAGCTGTAATAAGAACAGACAGTTCTTTTACACTGATATACCTACCGGTCATACAAGCTATTTCTTAAGCATGACGGCGTCGCTTAAGGAGGAAAACCTTTCAATTCAATTATAAATGGTTTATTTAGGGCAACGTTGGTTAAAGGAGAAATAAATATAGTCGGTAGGATGTTATTATGACAAAGAGAGCCGATTTTTGGAAACCTTCGGTAGAACAACTAAGTCCCGGGGACTGGAGAAGTTCTCAGGGGAACAGTTTCCGTAGAATGAGAGGCGGGAGGGTTTGAACGTGGTGGTTGTTTTTGCAGTATATCTTAGAGTGAAGCAAAATATTGCAGTGGTCAAAAACTGCTAATAGGGGCTTGTTGAAGTGCATGACACAGAAATGGACTTTTTTATATATACCATCTAGATAATCATTGGTTTAGGTGGGGAGGTTTAGAAGGTTCACTAAACCGAGAGTAGATAGGGAGAAAGAATCCAAACGATTTAATCCAGATTCTGGACGACTGAGTGAATGCAGCTTCAAAGGGAAAAGGAATCGTCATTTTCTTGATGGAACTGTGCTTTGGCTCAACCCGCCAGCCAGTGCGATGCTTATTATGTTGACCTTGATTCCCACGTTTTAGCCGTTTGTAGAGATTCCACAAAGAATGAGAAAAAGCCGATGTTCCGAGGTCATACGTGGAGGAGGGGCTGCGGGACAGCATTTACCATTGAAAACAGACGAATTGATGCACATGTATGCAATCGAGGGTAACCACTACAAAATTTTAAATCTTTGTCTTATTTAGCAAAAGGACGACTGAAGTTCAAAGGTCCCCCACGACGTCAGAGAATAATAGTGCTCGGGTCCCATCGATACCTGGTAGGTCGTTTATGAATGCTGAGACAATGTAAGGAGCAAACTACAAATCCTTGTGGAATTTCAAAAAGAACGTTGACTGGTCCGGATAGAAAACCATTGACTCGACCTTGTACTGTACGTCGATCAGGAAACACTTCAATCTAGTAAAGAAGCAGTCCTCAAACAGCGTAGTCATGGAACTTTCAGCGACAAACGGTGCTTTAGTCTGTCAAGAGCTTTGGCGAATTTCCACTCTACTGTGTCTTCTGCGTCCAATGTTCCCGTTTATTCATCTCGTGATGCGCGACTGGTTTTCTCGAAATCCGCTTTGAGTCGCCGATAGAATGCTATAATTTTCAAGATACTTCGGACAAAACATATGTTTCAAGAAAAATGCATTCGGTGTGAAGAAATATGAAAGTGACACTCAGAAAGACTTAAAGACATGTTACGAACCATGTTGATTATGCTGAAAATGTCATCAGATGAAGGGTGGAATGACATGAGATGATCCTTCGTGTTAGAATAAGTTCGATTTTTCTTCGATCGACGAAATAACGTGTCCTTAGCATTTCGTTGGATAGAGTAAGCTGCATTTCATGACTTTCATATGACCTTCCCTGTTGTATTGTTAGTTTTCGGTTAATATTTTCACAGTTACCCAACCATTTCTGGTATTTCTCATGAGCAATTAGGTAACTGACTCACACATGATTATTTCGAATGTCTTTCTAAACTCCCCATTTCTGGGAGCTTGGTATGACCCCGTGGATTAACAGAAAGACAACGCCACTGCACCTAATCTTCATGTCACCAGAATGGGTAAGACGAGTAAGTGGAAGTAAGTGCCATCCTCGATGAGAGTCATGGCATTCTCTTTGAATGGTAGACGATGAAGAGCAAGATAAACCAGAAGCTATTCATAAGTTTGTCTGAGTGGCGTTTCTTCTATTGCGTCTGATCATTCGTTTGTCACTCCAGCCTTCGGATACTGCATAACCAAAAACATTTATTGATCTCGCTTATAGGTATTCCGGGAAAAAAAATAAAACCTGTTATTTGAAAGCCGAAATTTGTCTACCTAATCCACAATCTAATGCGACATTCGCTGATCATGTTACATCGCATTCAGGTGTCCGTGAAAAAGTGCTGAAAACTGAGTTACTCGAAAACTACTCCGTGCAATTAATCAATCCGCAGCTATCCTCATGAAATTTAAAAACATTTCCTTTGGACAAGAAAGTCCCGAATGTCGGATTAGTGCAAACAGCGGGTGTCTATCATACGCGAGGCATGATTTGCCACTGAACAAATTGTATTTATTGCGCGCTTAAAGAATGCATCACTTTGCTCGATGTTTACATGCTATTAACTTTTCTCCTAATGACTACTTAGAACATGAAAATATATATATATATATTAACAAAATTGGTTGTATTCATGTAGGCTATCCTAGATTGTCCAACACTGTTAGCAAGTGTTTTCAACGCCCGTGATACACTTATGTGAACTATGTTTTAAAAATGT
Source organism: Echinostoma caproni (assembly GCA_900618425.1). NCBI lineage: Eukaryota > Metazoa > Platyhelminthes > Trematoda > Plagiorchiida > Echinostomatidae > Echinostoma > Echinostoma caproni. The sequence continues at coordinate 11,278 of UZAN01042443.1, forward strand.
GATTGAAATTACAAGAGCTTTTGAATGATCCTATGTGACATGTTTTTGAACGCTGGGCTCAAGTAAGAGAAGTGCGCCACCAGTGGAACGTATTTCTTATTCAAATATACAAACAACCTCCGGTCTAGCTCGTTAGTTCAGTAACACGTCTGATGGCTATGTCCAGAGAATGAGTTCACCTGTTTTCACATGCTTCGGGTTCCTAGGATTTTCTATATCCCTCTGCAAATGCTTCCACTAATTGATCAGCCCTCAGGATGAAACGACTGAAGATATCTCATTGCAATTGTGGCGGCTATCTGAAAGGTTTTAGTGGTTCTGTTTGTTGGCGTTTTGTTCAGTTAGGCAGCAGACTTGGTATCGATTTATGGCATAATGTGATGAAAAATTCTCCACCACTCTGTTATGTGCCTTAAGTGGAATAGAAATCTATTGTGTAAACACTGAAACTCTAAACCGTCGTTTCCACGCGGCTTGGACTCAAAAGCAATACGAGAAGTTTGTCTGCATTCGCGAATACCGGATTCGAATGCACAGCATTCGGACCGGAAATCAAAATTATCATCCCACAGCTGGACTGACGATTAGAAAAGCCTTGAGTGAAGGATTCAATCAACTTTATGATTTACTGCTTAGTTTGGCCCATTCTATAAAACGCGGTGATTTAGTTTGGGACCATTTCAATAAAGTGTGCTATGTTCATTTATATTCGGTTGCTGTTTTCGCAGATGCTGACCTACGGCTGGTGATTATGGAAAGCAAGCAATTGGTTGTCTCATATTTCTTGTTTCTGAAAGTCTACCTACATATTGCATTGGTTGGAGTTCGGATATTTGCAGTAATAGAACGCAACCGCACACATTCTGTTTATCAGTCCACTGTGTTTATTGCTGCACAATATGGAGCTCATTAATTAGCCTGGAAAGAGTTAAACCCTGTGAGACGTATCGCGAATTTCTCAGGGAGATTAATCAACGAAAACTTAAGAGGTTTGAGTGCCTTCAAATGATCGAATTCTATTACCCTGAACGAAAGAAACAAATTCTAGAGTACGGTAATCCGAGAGCAATTTTAGTGGGCACGCTTGTTTTTCCCCCAACAACGAATTTCGTTACATTAAACGATTAGCCCCATCCTACGAGAGTTTTTATGTTGGAAGTGTTATGGAAAGTTTGTTTTTTGAATTTTTACTTAGTCGTAGTCGAAATGTTCAAAACCGGCCTGACATACTAATGAGACAAGACGTGAGCACATCACCTTTCACTAAGGTGTTCGCCAAAAGCTTGCAGAAAAATCGGAGCTCGGTAAAAATATTTGTGCGCCATACCGACGAATTCCGTCAGCGATTCTATCCGTCTGTCGTAAAAAGCGAGTGAATGTTTTTCCCTATTTAGAGATTTTAGATGTCTGAACCGCGGGCGGAACAGAACATAATTTCACGTCCTTGGCTTATTTCATAAATCGGAATATTTTTTATTCAAAATTTTTCTTAGCTGTTATTAAGCCAAAACACGTAGAGGCGGTGACGTATCGGCCCGTGAGCGTTGATTTCTGTATATCTACAAACGTTGACGCTTTAAGAAATTTATTTCTGTACATTTTATCTCGTATTTCAGATCGATAGTCTCATTATGATTGTTTAAAAACAAACGTTTTGTGGAAAATTTCACATCCGTTGAGGATAAATATAAGAGCCAACACGTGCTTGTTTTCGTCATCTGTTTCTCCAAATTTAGTGTGAAATTATTGACCATTGTGGACGGAAGGAAACCCCATGACTATTCCGTCGATCTTTTTGAATCACTCAATGCGGTAGCGCGCGCTCGATCACGCGGTGGTTGTTACGGCATTTCTCTAAGATGCTGCGTTTCATAGTTTGATAAGTCGTAACACAGTAGCACCACTACAAACATTTTGTTACATCTTTGTCATTGATGGTAACATAAATCGCTTTTTCAAACGAAAATGGACATGGGCTGAAGAGTGTTTTGCAAGAAAACATACCACTCACAGAAGGATTCAGTAGGCTGGTTCCATTGAACTATTTCTGCATGATATTTTAACACGTTTGCTGAGTCTAACCGATGAACATGCAGTCATATCTCATGTGATTGGCATTCATTGACCTTTGCGTATCAGCTTCTGTATAAATCGATCTGCCTCGTGTAATGTACGGTCTTAGTGTTCTGATTAATCTCCAGAAAATACTATTATTTTTTACAAAGTCTGATGTAAGCTTCACCCTAATGACTTTAATTTTTTCCATAATTTCCTGACCAATACGCCGGGAATTCAAATGCTTGATTTAGGTGATGATGTGACATGGTTTAGCAACCAACGGGCAGGATGAGGGGAGACAGGCCGAGGTTGGCTTACACCCGGTTAATTCAAATGGTCATAAATGAGATCACGGATGATCGTGCTTCCGTGTCTCTCTTGGTCATTTTGGCGAAAAAGCAGTAGAAACGGTTTGGCGGACCTCGAAGTTGTTTGCTTTAACGCCATCGCTTCTGATTTTCAGATTTGATGTTGTCCTAACGTCCTTTGTTTACTGACGGTATGAAGTAACTGCCTTTATGTGGTTCTGGATATATGATGAGTTTTCTTCCTTACACAGAATCATAGTTCACCTAAGTAACACTATCCCAAGGATAGCGGAGCGTGTCAACCACGAAGCAGTCATTCACCACTCTATGATTACTACCGAATTATCGAGGTTTTCGCAAACGAGTGAGTGAAAGACTCGCCATTAACGAACCGAACTCTGAAACATTTCATGATTGCTTGTTAGAAGTGTGACAGTTAATCTTTCTAACTTGATACAATGCAACCATTTCAAAGAGCAGTATATTAAGCTTGTTGTTCTTAGGCGTTTGCATGTGACATGTGATACGGATCTTTTCAATACGGGAATGCCAGTTATACGTCTCGGGTTTTCAGGAGTTCCTCAGGAGAGGAAATTCAACTATCTTCAGTCGAACCAGAGAAAGATACTCGAAAGTCGATTTGGAATCGTGGTATAATCGAAATGGAGCAAAACATATTCCAGGGGTGGGAACAGAACGAGCCTGTGGGATGTGAGTGGGACTACCATTTCTGGATGGGTCAGTTGGTGCTCGATGCGGTTATCACTATCCGAGGACTTCCCTCATTCCAACACACGGAAGTCCTTTTGTTGGACCAGAAAGACTCTGGATTTGGAGAATGCAAAAAATACTGGATTGACAAGGTTCGCATTTGTCTGATCCACTGCTAGATCGGAACGAAAAGCCGTCCAAACTATGCCGCAATCAAAGACATTCGAAGATGACTTTGCACAACTTTGAGGAGATGCGAATAGAGTGATGGTGATGTGGTGAACATAATGCTCCCATAATGTTTTTCATGAACCACACAACTGGGGTGGGACGGGGGTGATCAAATTCATCATCTGAGTAAACAAAGTGCTACAGCCACAAAGCGATCAGTTAGCGTGGCACTGAAATAAATTCTCATGGTGCAGTTCGATGGAAATTCGCCAATACTCAGTCGGATCTGATTAGATCAGCGCTGTGTGTTTCCTCGTTCCCGTGAATTTCATCGACACAACAATTCTGTTGCATTTCTCGTGCGGTGCGCAAATCACACCGTGAATTCAGCTTGTCTGTCAAATATTCCCCCTCTGAATTAGTTCGCGTTAAGTGTTATGGGAATCTGATCCGGTGCAACTAAAAGAAAACAAGTTCATCCGAGCAATGTTCAAAAACAAGCACTGATTTGGCTGCAAAAATAGTGCGATTATTTTATAATTGTTGTGAATAGCCATGGAGGTCACGAAAACGCATCGTGCATTTTGCTGATAACAGGAACTCATCATGCCATGGTTTAAATGTTCAAGCAATAAATATACATGTTCGGCTTAGTTCCCACTCGCTGATTACCAATGTTTTTTCTAAATGTTCTATGGATCACTTTGTGACTCCGTTCGATAACGGTCGTGTGATTAGAATTTGATTGATGACGGATCAGTCGGTGTTGTTGGGACCCTGGCGAGGCTTATCGCGGTCCAGACCACTGGGGAAGACTCAGTGTGGGATTGTGTTGAACTGAAAATAAGCTGTGCTAGGAGAACCGTGAACAACAATTTCCTAATCTAGAAAAATGAGTAGTAAACCAGTCATATAAATCCAAATGAGGTATGTAAACGCTTCTAAGTGTTGATTGAAAACAAGAATATATTAGATGAAGTTTGGTAATGTCTTCTGTACACGATATTTGTTTATGCTTTACTATGGGGTAGGGTGTTACATTTTGAAGCACCTGGCACATGAAGTCAACACCTTAAACGTGAGAAAGCTTCCCTTCTGTGTTTTTATTATTTACTGTTAGTTCCCTTCGGGACTCATTCAACAGCACTTTGGGTGAAAAAATTTGTTTGTGTGAGGAAAACGAGCATGTAAAGCAAACTAATCGGGTTCTTTTGGGAATATCCGTGTTACGATGCCCACATTGCAGAAACCGATCGCGTTATTTGTCAAGTCAATTTTCAACAACCACATTTGGCAAACCTGTAAACCGAGGTTCTTTAAAATCTTGTGACTCCTGGGAATCACACACAGCGATTGCACCAAAGAATGCCTCGAAAATTCTCATTCAGGATATGCAGAAACTGTACCACTCAACGTACGGCAACAGATTTTCGCCTATGCTGTCTACACGACGCTTGACGATGTTTGATTGCTCTTCATCTTTAGTATTCATTGAGTGAGGCTCTTTATAACCCCTTACATGCTCTGACAATCTATTATTTTATCGGTTTTTATAGGCACCAGGCACTGTTGATAATCTTGGGTGTGGATTTCACTCCTTAGGAGATCGGTAATTGAATGCATTTAGATGCGGTTTCAATGAGTGTAATAAGCGACAAAGGAGTACAAATAGGACGAAACAGCTGTCCAGTGCTCTTTGTCCGTTATCGCAAACATTTCCACTGCAATCTATTTTCTTTAATATTCTTCTTTGGTTCCGTAAAATGCCTCAGTTTGGCGGAGTATGTTACAGATGAATCAATCGTGTGCAAATCATTCAAAATATGATTGCCTGTTATATTCATATAATTAAAGGCTTTAAATCAGGCGAATCCATAGATATATCAACATCCAGTTGCTCTCCTAATTATATCTTGTCAGATACTAAATCGTTTGTTACAGTTCTACCGCATACGATCTTTGAGAATTGAAATTCATATCGACATTCAGTCTACGTTTAGAAACTCAATCGATTTGAAGCTGACTTCAGTTCATAACTGCAGGTTGTGTGGAATCACCAACAGAAACGCTACTCATATTGGCAAGTTATATTGCTATATTAATATTTGTGCATAAATCCAGAAGCGAATCCTCAACTTATATTCCCGGTTTCATCAATTAAAAGCCTCATTTGGGAATAAAATCAAGAAAATCAACCCCATCTAGACAAAACTGTAATTCGAATAGCAGAACCTTGAATATAGCAAACCGCACAGGGCATAAAGTCATCTTTTCATCATTATCTAGCAACACCCGCATTATTTAAATTGGTGATTTACATTTAAGCGCAAGCACAGTGACCTACCATATGTTCCAGTGATCACATTCGGGTACACTGAGGTAAGTCGAATTGAGGAAAATAAAGTAAAATGTTGAGAGTTCTTCATTAATTTTCTATCAGATCACTTGTCTCAGGCTCAGATAGCTCTCCACTGAGCAAAACCATTTCTTTACATCTTCTCACGAATGTCTGAACGACATCTGCCCTACAGTGCACTATTCGCAGACACTTGTCCGGGATGGAAGAAACAGCGAGGTGAGTAAATTATGACATGGCATTGAGATTAAACGAGATTATGTGTGGAACTGGCTTCCGTCTGGGCTTCGGGGCTCCACGACCGGGTCCCCAAAGATTAGGACTGTCGTTGGCTGAAGCCACCTTCAGATATGGCATCGAACCGAAGTCAGTGGCATGAATGGACTCTCGTTTGTATCCATTCCCAAAAATATAACAAACAAACAATAATTCAAACTGCGTGCAATGAAAAAGCAAAAGTGTTGTCATACCCATGAATGATTTTTGTTTTCTCCCTCGTTCTGCTTCTGTAATTTTCTTTCAATCTATGAATAGTTTGGCGCCGTATCTCTAAAGATTAGTTTTATGCATATGTTCTTATATTTTATCAGCACTGAAATCCGTTTACGTACTCCTGATGACGAATACTGTGATTGCGGTGATCATAAAACAGTTCAAATCTCAGACACTGTCTTCAATTAGGTCAGAATCTGGATATAGTCACTCTACTTTGATGACACACAAAGCCGTTCGCGTCCGGCTCGATATCGTGTCTGTGCTTTGTAGTCACAAGTTCTCGGATTCAAGTTGTTGGCTCCCATGAGGACCTCTTACCTATGGGTATTTGTGCTGTTATAATTTCAAAAAGCTGTGTCGGAATGAGGTGAATTGTCTTTTAGAAGTACAGCATGGGTAGCAATGTATAAGGCTACACATACAGAAAGCAACAGTTTGTTAGTAGTTTCATGAAATTTTCTTCATCAGCAACCATTAGCTCAAAAATCACTTGCTAATTTAGTTGAAACAATAATTAAATTTTTTTGATCCTTTTCCAGATGCCGTGAAAGTCCAACAATCACCTCTTTGTGCCCGCGCCCAAAAGACGCTGCCCACAAATGTGACTAGCACTGTACAACAGTATTAATCGGAATCGGCACGGTTCACAGATCATGGATCACGAGTCACAAATCTCAATCATAGTTGAAATACGGAATCTCACTCGCAATCGTACATTGAAATCTCTCGTTACTGAGATACAGGAAGAAAATCACAGAAGTATCGGTTCGTTAATTGAAAGAAATCAGTGAGAATATATATGATGTAAGTATAAATATCACTGAGCAAACGGATATCAACCGATAGCCGTTCTTGTTCTCTGAGTCAATGACTTAGGTTTGAAATACATGGCTTAGATTGGTCGATACTGTTGAGCAGTGGTTCGTTGTCCAGAAACAGGAGCGAGTTAGACGCATAACTCGGTTTATCTCGGAGAGCTGTTTCATCATAGTTTCCTCATTTTACCTTCCTCGTTTATAAGAGTAATAACAAGAATTTTGAACTTAACATTTCACCCCCGTTTTGCCTGAGTAATGGTAATCAATATTGATCTGAACTGACTATCCTTCAGGCTTCAGTTTCACACAATCCTCAACTCTTCTGGTGTATGGTTGACCATACCTTTTTGAATTTAGATTGTCGGAATTTCAATTTAAGATGTCATGTTGCTATACGGATAGTACGATAGTGTGAATACTCCATTGTTTCACATTGTCTTGTTCTCTTTATGATGGCCTTGTTTTCACGTACAGTCCATCCGCCTGGTGAAAACATGCCTGCTGTACAAGTCGAAGCACGCTTAGCCTGCTAAAGACTCGCGATTGTAGACAAGGTGTGGTTTCTCACTCGGGTTAGCTGAGCAAGCACCAGGTCCCTTGTTGCGCCTGTACTATCCGACCGATCAATAAATGAACCCGATCGGTCGTGTAATCTCGGACCAGCGTAGGAGAAGGATGAGTTCTGAATCCGATGCTGCTTAAGTGTTGGTAGAGAATCACTACAGGAGAATCAGTTGTGGAACGATGCGCCATGTAGTAGATTCGGAATGAAAAATAGTTCAAGCGATGATGACTCTGAGCCAACGTTTGACTCATCTAAGATACACGTACTATTTTTCTAAGCCTGTTCGGTAAACGGATAATCGTAATAATAAAACTTGTGTTATGTACAGACTACAAAAGCCACTAATATAGGGCAACTCAAAATTCTTCTTGGAATTTTACTAACTGGCTTTCTCGCGTTGAACGATCTTTCTAACTACAGATGAGATAGAATTCCGAAAGAAAAAAGGAACAAACATTATGGAAAAATGTTTATTTATATCATTGAAGTTGTTCAGTATGTTATCCATCCAGCTACTTGCATAGCGAAATACGGCGAAGATAGTTTTCTTCCACCTTCAGAATAGGAGCAATTAGAATAAATTCGTACTGTGCGACGACACTCTGTTTGAGCTCCTTGATTGTTCTCCGTTTCGGGAATAAACGTTTTGCTTCAGATATCCCCACAGAAGGAAATCCAATAGAAGGCCGATGCGTAGCGCAAAACTTTCCCATGAATGTGGACAGTCATGTGAAACTTGGTCAGTGCACAGGCCCTCCCAGTGGTTGATAGTGGGAATTTTGAGGCCTGCACTGCTTTTTACCAAACGCATTGCGCTGGCATGAATCGACACCAATGTCCCAGTGGTTGTAAGCCTAGCGCTGGATGGGATTTTGTAGATTACGGTGAGCAACGAATCATTATTAATCCAGTACTCGTTTTCAATAGAGTGAGTAACGCTAAAGACTGTTCCAGTCCCTTGTGAGTTCTGGATCTCTGAGTCTATTTGGTCAAATCGAATGGTTTGGGAGACGCAGATAAATGTTAGTCGGTAACCGATCTTAGCTGGTAAATCAATTTTGAATTCCAAGAAGACACGCACAAACAGATTGATGGTGCAACCGTAGACAGTCCATTAGGCCCAATTCTAGCTATTGTATTTTTAGGAATGAGTGAACAAAATCTTGCCAATAATATCTCCCTGTCTACCTTGTACAGATGTAATGTGGATGATATTTTTTATTCTTAAAGAGCATGAAAACTTTGAATCTCTTTTGAAACAACTTATCTCTGTTCATCCACATCTTTCCGTAGCCGATGAAAAAGAAACCAAAGATTCGTTAGCATTTTTGCATATTAGAACTACGAGGGGCTTAGATGGTATTCTATTGATAGAAAAGCAACATGGAGGGGTCAGTAACTACAGTTCTCTAGCTTCTCACCCATGGCTTACAAACGTAGACTCATGAAACCTCTGTTCCATCAAGCCAGAAAAATTTGTTCTCCAGACACACGGTGAGAAGAATTCCTGAATGGAACGTAGCCAGGAAACGTCTACCCCGAAAGTTTCATTGATATTCACAGTAAACAGTCACAAAAAAGTAACCCATCGCCAACTGTTCCCCAGAAAGCCGTTTACATCAAACTGTATTTTAAGGGCGATCACCATCTTAACAATGTGCACCAAAAGTTAAAGTCAGCTCCCAACCACACATTTCCAGCTGCTCAACTTCGACTTATTGCCTCTACTGGCAATCCAGTTCTGTCTCATACAATGTGTACCAGTTCACCTGCATTTTCTTTGACGCATACATAGGCAGAACTAACCGTCCAGCGGATGGCCGAACACATTCTAAAGTGGTTGGTGAGGTCGATGACACAACCCACTCGCAGTATTCAGGCGATCACACATAATCCAGGGTCGTCAATTGCAAAACACCTCAAGACAACCAAACACACAATTGATCCCGCTTCCTCTTTCCAACCGTTATTACGCAACTGTAGTGCAAAGCTGCAAAGCAATGAGTGAAGTACTGCTAATAAGAATACATTATCCCGTTCGGTTCCCTCAAACGTTGTTGACACAATCAACTTATTTGCCGTGGAGTTGACCTCTTGTTTTTAATTCTAAAAATCAGTATCCATCTGTAATTGTCCGTTTCCTAGGATTTACAAATCTTATAGCCTATGAATGTGCTAGTTTGTTTTACGTTAGCGATTGTGAAGATTAAAGGAAATGTTAAAATCTCACGACATATGTCTTCTATGAGTCTTCTGGTTCACACGATTCCCGGTTCGCATCGATTGAAAATCCGGGCAGATTGAACATGCATAATTACGTTCCTAATTGCCGATCGGATTTCACTTCGATGCCACGCTACACGCCATCTGTTGGCAAACCAGGTGGTACGGCTAGAGAGAACGGCGATCGTGTCGCAGTATTGCATGCACGAAAATGTTACAAAACTCACCATCCAACGGGTTGATCGGGGAGGCGGGGATTGGTTAGACAGAATGACCGCTAGGGTTAGGGGGTGCAGAGAGACAGGGGAGATGGTTTTAATACGATTTTCTGATTACATTAAACAGTCAAAAAAGTTATTCATCGTTTCACTTGGATCGCACTGGAAACAATATTGCTCTCTTCTCTTGACCTGAAAGTGAACTGACATTAAATTCCAGCGAGGCTTCATTCATGCTTTACTTCTATGCATTCCATTCAATGTTTAAACCCACTAACATGATACCCGAGACAGTCCCCAACACGGGTAGGAATGGATAAACCATAGAAACTCGCGAGTTGATCTGTATCACACGGACTGCCCCGCGTAAGCTCTTGAAAATATCCACATCAAAGAAAACTGCATGCTCCTTAAGTACCCCGATACATCAGAAAGCTAGTACAATGTCCGGAACATCGACAGCACTACTGTCGTTTCGTTTCTCTTTCTCTCTCTCTCTCTGTGTGTGTGTGGGGGGGGGCAGTTACATTCGTGGGGCACTTTTTACATGTGCATATGTGAATTGCGGTAACCGTCAGCCCTCACTGACGCGATCGAGTTAATACACGTAAAACTAACTCATTGGCGTAAATACAGATTGGTTCGGAAGATACCGCCCAATCCGTTCTCCTTCTCGTCAATACAGCAACGTTGAATGAGAGAGGTTAGAATCTCGTGACAGCACTGATGCTGGTGGTCAGGTTGATGATGATGATGATGATGCTGATAATGGTGGTAATGGTGATCATCACACTTGTGTGCCACGCCCATTTTTGTCTCATCCGTGGTGTGTAAAATCGAGATGAAAGCGTGAGCGAGAGAAGCGGGAACACGAGCTCCCCAAAAATAAGCCTATGCAAGATTACCGGTTCAGTGAGTAAAAGCATACTGCACCGGATACTGCTAGCTGGATTTCGCATCATCCACACACATACACACACATGCCGTTTTAATCGTACCAATCTAATCTTCGGTTCGCTACACATTCACAGCGTTGGATTTAAATGCTGTGCGATAAAGGCTGAAGTGGATAGTGAAGAGTGTGAGCAGAAAGTATTCGGATGGTGATAACACCGACCAATATTTGGTGTGTGTGTGTGTGTGTGTGTGTGTGCTGAGGCTATTCACACACACACGCACGCACACACACACGCAAACAGACAAAACTACACGATAAGCCTATCCGCTTGTCCGAATGTGCTTGTCATTCGCTTGCATCAAAGCGGAATCGGTCTGACGTTGAATTAATTGAAATAGAACTTGGTCGACGCTTTCCGCACACAGCCCGTCCGAATATCCACTCCCTGACAAATTTTGATCTACGTGCATCTCCGTACCACACCGCACCGCGTCACGCCGAGCCACGCCGCGCTGCGCCGCGCCTAGTCGAACACTTCATCTCTGATTATCCAACCTTGAATGGGGCAATACAATGAGTCGGTGTGTTGAAGTTACACGAATACCATCACCACCCCACCCGAAGGCCGGCTAACTGAGTCGAAGTGGTGGTGGGGATGATGGTTGTCGCATGAGAACCGAAAAGATGTCTGTGCTCGACGTTGAATGAGGAGGTGCAGGGAGAACAACAACCGGATCCAGGTGTGCTGGAGGTTTTAAAGGGCTGTCTTTATCATACCCAGGCTGACAATGTGGATTCCAGGTGGCAAGCATTGCTGGTGTACAAGGGAAACGTCATCAGGCGAATGAAAATGCAAAATGCCGGGTCGTTTGTTAGCATTTTATTCGACCCAGCTTATTTCGTAGTCCATAGCACATCCGTATGGCGGATCATTTATTGATGCATTGGGTTCCAGCCGCGGTACCCCTTTGATACGCTGACCAAGAAAGAAAACTCGTTGATCGTGGAAGGTTGTCACTTTTATTTAACCGGTGGGTGCGGGGGGGGGGCAGAATGATGACATTCTTTGTCAGTGGACAAACAAATCCAGTGATGCTTCTCCACTTTGATAATTCGGTCGTTGATTTACGGGGGGCGAAGCACTAGCCGCGGCTTTTCAAACAGGCAATCCCGACCATTGATTAATGTTTCCGGCAATTTTTGGATAATTTTCGGTTAAAATTTCAAAATAATTTGACAAAGTATTAAAAATCGGTTCCGGTATCTCCGCGAACAGGTGACAAGGAATAATATTATCAGTTTTATTCGGATTGAAAGATTCAGTTCACAACAAGCGTCTGTAGGTAGGTTGTTCAAGAAAAACCAGTANACCAGTAAATTATTGCAAATTTTAAGGGGATTCGGTTGACCAAGCCATTACATGTGGAAATCGCGTGAGTGTTCGGTTTGATGTTACAACGGTGGACCGGTGATGGTTAAAACTTGTCCAAGGGCGATGCAAACTTCAGTTTTTCACAGAATTCGCATCAACCACTCACTGCACTTTCAATTCGACTATGTTCAGTTTAGCTGGCCTAGCTGTTACGCGTCATTCTGGACCGAATAGGTGATAGGTGGCTTGTGCCAAAGTTCACAGATTTGCTAATTGAACTATTCAAGTTTGAGGCGTACAGTGATGATGTGGCAACATGACTAAACACCGACTTGTTCAACTATGCGTCTGATTGCTCGGATATTAGCCACTGTCTTGTTCTGAAACAGATGGAGAGCTATTTGGGGTATATCCCAACGATTTCTGTCGCACACAATAGGGGCATTGGTCTAATACAGTGTGTGTGTGTGTGTGTGTGTGTGTGTGTGTTACGCTTACGGTAGATTCCAGTCCCAAATAGGGGAGGGAGCCGGCGTGCGGGGGGGAGGGGGGAGGGAGGGACGAAGTAGACTGGCCCATTCAATTCGTGTGATACTTATCGTGCGCACATCATTCTTGCGACAACCTTCAATAAAATTTTGTGTTTGAACCCAGGACAGATGTGAAAAATCTGGGGAAAAAAAATCATTCGGCTAATCCACTGCGCGAACAATGAAAAAACGATAATACTATCAATGATGATAGACAGGTGTGGTGCGAGTACACCGAAGCCATATTTTGAACTGCATATATCACAACACACTAATGGCTTCGGTCACGAAGAGAGGCACAATCTGGAAAGTGCATCGTGCACATGTGCATTGCGGGCGGGGGCATTCGTCAACAGGTCGAGTAGTGAGTAGGTAGAAGTGCAACTGATCGGAATAAGCAGTAATTCGTAATGGCGCAATTCGATGTGCCTACCAATTAACCAACCCCCCCCTCCCCCTCTCTCTCGACATACACACATACGCGTTGTGTGCGGACTTAGTTCGTTTGTCCTCTTCACCAAATAAGCCATAGTATTAAGGAGGTAAACATAAATTCAGACTGTAGTTTGTAAATATAAGCACTAAAAATTTCATTAGGTTCGTGATTATACGGATGCAGCAATCGATATTCGTTGGATATGCTTGAGAACGTTGCATCATATTGCTCTGTTCTACGAGGCAAGTTGTGCGATGGAGGATTCCATTTTCGCACATCTGAATAAAGTACGTTTGTGTTTCATTTAACTGAAAATAAAAATAATTGGAAGAGAAACAGACAAACACACAGACGGACAAACAGACGAATGAACAGGTAGATAGATAGATAGATTGATTGATTGATCGATTGACAATCTGTGAATCTCATCACGTGAACCCCTCTCTATGTGTACGGTATGACCTTCCGAAGGTTCTTTGAGATCATAAGAATTTCAAATGGGAATTCGTCGTTGTATATTTAGCAAATGAAGCGTGAACTGAAAAGCTCGGAAGCACTGGACAGCTGTTTCGACCTGGTTGGGTCTCATCAGTAGTGCGAATCCATCGACCCGAATGGAGATCGAACCCGGGACTTCATGGGCAGAACGCAAGCGTGCTACCCACTACGCCACCGAGCAGCTGATCAGACAATTTTTCATTTTCCATTTGCACGATATAGCACAACCCATCTTTGAAAGTTTCTTGCGGGCCACGGACCCTGCTCAACTCAGCACTAGTCTCCGCGCTCATGACTCGGTTGGAAACATTCACAGCCTGACTGACACTTTCATATGAGTAATGGAGGATTTGGTTAAATTTCAAATGGGAATTCGTTGTGTATATAGCAAATGAAGCGTATCTTCAGATGGCTTACTGTGAGATGCCATATCCTTCATTCCATTTCTCTGATAACCAGAACGTTTCACCTACTCAATTATAATCTCCATCTTTCTCACCCAATTTCCGAAAAATTTCAATTCATTAGCACCGATGAGTATTCGTACATGGAAATGATCAGCAAAAATGACTGGCACACTCTTACACAATAGTCTGATCTGTCAGAGATGCGGCTACATGTTGGATCGAATTCTGTGTGTAGGTGACAAATTTCCACATTCCGTTCTGTTCGCTGTGTTCACGTTTCAAATCGATCCAACCTTTAAAAATACTCATCTTTTTCAGCCTGTTCAAACATGTACGGATTTGTGTGTAAAGCATGACGAATAGTCTGGGGTTTTTCACCACATTTCTCTGATTGTATCAACCGTTTGGGGAAAATTCAGTGAGAAGGGTAATGAGTTGGGTCACTTTTGCGACGAATCACTGTCACTGGTTATGCGGATAAATTCTAAGATCCACTTTCAGGTCACGCGGTTCAGCACACTGGTCAAACAGTGATCTATTCACAGATACATAATATAAGAAATATTTCATGTCGAAGATCGGTGATTTGTACACGACTTTTCAGTGTTTGAACGCCGTCCACTGGAGTATCGGTGTTTGAATCCGTCGGTCTGTAAAATCGTGCTTACCCGTCTAATCCGCCGAAGTTTAACCAACATACACAAAGCGTCGCGACAGCCGTTCAGGTGTAATCAATGTACAATGAAGCAGTATGATTGATCTGTAACATTTCACTCGGAATGGATGCACACAATACCCGACAGCATGACAGAGTGTATTTTGTGACAGACGGATTTCTCACTACTCTCTCTCTCTCTCTCTCTGTGTGTGTGTGTGTGTGTCGGTGCTGTACAACTGCCCCGGCAACCTCCTCCTCCTCCCTCCTCGCCACTCCAATCCCTCTCACTGCCCAGACCTGTACAGCGCGTTCACAATGAGGTTAAACGTGAACATCCGTTCGAGACCCGCCCCCATCCGTCCCAAATGGTGCTTATCCATCGCACTGTCCACCAACATTGGATTGCTCATGCATGCGGACACACACCTACATGCCAGAATCCATTCCGACCTTTGTACATTTCAATAGTAGCACCATTTGGGGGTGATGTAAGACATCCGTCTGCCCCTTTCCCTCCCTCCTCCCGAACGCTTCCAGCCCTGTTGTAGACATATGTCATTCAATGATAAACGGTCTCAGTTTAATATCGACAATCGGAAATGTTCTGTTTTGTATTTATCAATGCGATTCATTTCAATTCACTTTCTATCGTTCCATTCTGTTCCACTCCCTTCGATTTCCCCGGTCGCGCACTCATCTGCCCGACCGACCACATCCTCGACCATGCGCAAAGACCTGTCATTGCACGGATTAAGGAAGCAAAGTAAGAAATGAGACCGTCCCATTCAGTGTGAACATTTCCCTCAGTGCGTGTCTCAGTGATGCAAACCCCGCGTTGCTCGTTGACGGGTTTGTATGCAACTGTGTGTATGGGCGCGCACGTGCGCGCGTGTGTGCCTGTGTGTGCGTCGTTATCGCAACAAATGGTCAAAGACATGAAATACTTTTCAAGCCACCTACCGGGCTTGCTATACACCCCAGGGAAATGGAAACGCGCACGGTCGTCGTAGAGTATTCCACTCGCACACCGTGACCAGTCTGAGTTCAGGCTGCGTCAAACAACGCACGGTACAATAATCTTTTATAAAAAAAGGTTCATGATTTGCCCGAGGGCATGATATTGCTGGGTTGCCCAGACCAAAGCAGGTTAATTTTCTCAGGGAGTTCATAACCGGAGCCTTCGACTAGCCAAAGCCTGACCAACAAGCCAGCGGCGAGGTGTGTGGAAAACGCAATCCATTGGGGGCTGGTGTCCGATTCATCGGATCGTATGCCCTTTGGACGGGGTCAAACGTCCAAGGTGTCCAATACACTCAACGCCCGATCGAGACGGTGACCAATACCGCGATCAGGAAGGTGTGGGTGAGTGTGGTTTGTAGGGCTCTCCTTGGATGTTTTGGAATCAACGTTTTCAGAGAACTGCTCGAGGTGAACTGCTAATGTTTCACTGACCCGGTTCTAGTCCCGAATATAGGACTTTGTCCTCTCGCTTCCGTGGGGAAACACCAGGGCAATGCGGGAAGGCCGTGAGTAGGGCTTTATCAGCTGAGGCTATTTGAGACTCTTGGTGGTGTGGGAGCGCTTCGCGGGGTGCAACGGAGGGTTGACCAACGGCATCCCGAGACACGCACTCCCGACTATACTGACGCTTTCGGAGGCTAAAATGAGTGTGATTGAATGCTCGCGATAAGTCGGAAAAGATAGTCTATGTTGTAGAGACAAAATGGAAAAAGAAACAATTGATCACCTAGAAATAAGTAAACTTGTTAGCATGCCTACATTCCGTCAGCAAGATCCCCGATATGATACCCATTTTGGTCGATATGTTTACACTGCTAATGAGACAGAACAAGGTCGAAATCGTTGTCCACGAGGCCCTTCACAGTGTTTTAGTTCCCGTTTCCTTTTAGCTCTATAAAGCACAAATTATCACATATAGTCCAGTTCATTGAATGCAATTTATTTTTAATTTTCGAAAACGTATATTGCACATGAACTATTAAGAATTACCAAGTACAACAAAATAGAATTGTTTATCTTATTGGTGTCATTAAACGTTTATTGATAACGGTGGAAAAACTTTGTTATTACCGGGAAACGTATGTGTCATTTAATTTTGAAAAATGTTTGCTGTTTGTAACTCGATAACATAAACTGCGGTAAGCAAACATTTTGAAGATTTTAACAGTAATGTTCACATGGGGGAATTTTGTGGATAATTTCTCAGGCAAATCTTTGGTAAGGAATACTCAAACTCACTCTTTTAGCGTGTGTGTGTGTGTGTGTGTGCGCGCGCTTGTGTCTGTTATCGTAAATTGCAATCGGTAAGCCCCAGTCCGGAAAGAGTCATTCAAAGGAAGTGAAAAAAAATAAAACACCCAGTTCAGCTGCTGTATGTATACATTGACTCGGACAAAAGTCCAGGGGTGGAATAAAATAGAAAACAAATCTACATCCCATCCGGAATCTACTCAAACGATGTACAAAGTTAACTCAGATTTTCAACCGATACATGAAACAAAAACAGGAAATTCTTTCAACATAGCTGCGGATTTTTTCGCCGTACTCTCTTCATTTTTTAATTATTTCTCCCGCTAACCAGAATCGGTGGCGACTTTAGGTTGCTTTCTTTCATCGTACCGGATAGGTAGTTCCCCACACTCTACTCATCTCACACCCCGCTCATGATGAGGATGACCAGTCTAATTGGGTGTTAGCCCGTTAAACCAAAGCGGTATGTGAGATTTTATGCCAGCGCTATCGTCTGCTCTTTCATACACAAACGGAAAACCCTTCACCGATCATTGTCGAACAACTTCAATTCAATGGTACTGTTCTTTCGTGTCTTAGGGGCGCTCTTGTATCACAGCCGCCAGTAGTTCACCACAGGATTAATTAACGAAATGTTTTGGGTAGTTTTTTTTTGATTAGCTAGCTTTTTGATTAGTTTATCCAGATTTTTCATTGCAGCACAGCATTATGTTTAGTTTGGAAAACGAGTTCAAATTTTGCTTAATGATTTTGTCTGCGTTTTACAATTCGCATGCAAAAATCAAGTTTTCCACATGTTCAAGAAACTGAAAATGTTATGGGAAGTTAGGTTGGGAAATGGGGGTCACTTCGCATAGAAAATCGTCTCCGTATCAAAGAAACACGGTAAGCCATTGGGTGGCGAGAACCAATCAAGATGAACTCAGACAAACGAGTGACACGGATTATGAAAAAGCATCCCAGCAGAAATGAACCGAGTTTGATCGACAAAGAAAAGCATTCAACTTACAGTTACTCGGGAGGAGTGATATGGGATACTGGATACCGGATATGGATGGACTGGACGGAACGGTTGATATGCACTACTGATGAGCTCTAAAAACAGCGAAACTCGAGTCTAGTGCTTTCGAGTGTACGGTTGACTGGAAGAGCCGAGGAATGTGCTTGAAGTGAAGTCTGAAGGATGTTCAGTTCTATAATCAAAGATCAGTATTGCTGGACAGCACGTTGTCTCAAATCTAAAGTGCAAGTGGTCACCGGGACCAATCGGATTGGTACAAAAAGAGGGAGGTTTAAAGTTGCCAGGATACAAATGACAAAAGAGCCGGACGCTCAACTAATCGGAAAGTTTAAGTTGTTCGAGACTAGTTTAGAAGAAAGAACAAATGTATTCCATCGTGTTTGGGTCGCAATAATTACACTTTTTGATGTCGCCGTAAAGACGAGTCTCGTTCATTTGGATTCTCGCCGATGAGCTTGCGGACTAGGACGTTCATGCGCAGCCCCTTCTTCAGAGTAAACTGCTTGATAGTCGAACTCCACCAGGGTAACAATAAACGAGATTTAACGCCCTGGGCGAGTAGGTATATGCACTGTGAGGATAGCAATCCTTTAGCGGATTGAAGGAATCTGCTGCCTGATTCGACTGCTATGAATGAAATCTGACCAATAATCAAGGAGGCCGGACTACGTCGGTGATATCCATATCGATCGAGTCTACACTTTTCACAAGTCAAGCTGCCGCAATTTCATTCTAAGCAGTCATATTGACCGAGCCGATTTACTTTTCAATCCACATAGCGATGTCTGTGCAATCATCATCCAACACAGATTTCTCTACCTGCATTTGAAGTGTGGAGGAGACAATGTGCCTGGGTCATAAATATTCCAATTGGCAGAACGCATTTGCCTCTCAGGGTGTTTTTTCTCCCTGCACTCAAATTCATATCTGATCGTGTCCCACGGAAACCACGGGATCATGCGCGATCGGCGCTTGAGTCAGTGCTCATGCCCAACATCACCGGAACAGGAGTACCGATCTACATTTCAAGCGAGTGCAGCCAGACACCAATGGATCATGTTGTTCAGATGTAAACGCCACTGCTGTTGAGATTCATAATACGTTGAGTAGTTCATTGTATTTCATTTCTATGGGACAATCACAGAAATAGTTACTCAGTTTTGAACCTTAACACGCCGGAGGATCAAAATAACTGTAAAAAAAACCACCACCACTGCGTAATTTGGCAAAAAAATCCCCAGTTCAAATGGTGATATGATTTGCTTTCCGTGGTATGGATTCTGAGTGCGATACTCGTTATCGCTGAGATCACGTGGTCCTATCAATGCACTCTTTCACTAAATATCTCCATGAAAACGAGGTTCATTGGATTAAGGCTATTGCATGCCATTCACAGGTAGCTATTTCGGACTGGTTTTGTACAATCTTACTGTCTAATAAAGCTAGTCGGGTACCAGAAGGGGAGCCAAAATTCTAGGGACACAGTTACCCATGCAAGTCCGATTACTGTGAGGTACTACTCACATTTGTGAGTAGTTTGTGCACACCAGGAAGCGGTTGCCGGATTCCCACGGATTCCACGAATGGATTAAAGGATTTACTGTTGCAACAACAGATGAGACAAACACCCTATCAAACTGGTTATTACTGATGAAGAAGTGATTACAAAAATAATAATCGATTGTTGCAAATTAGATGTTTCGTTCGGTTCCAGGTTATTTACCCGTTTCCGATGCTGCTCCACGGCTAAATAAAGCTACTCGTCCTGGTGCTGTCTTATGGATTTATAATACTACAAAAAATAGTTCTCTTCGTTCTGGTAGTGACCCTATGGATTTTTTAGCGCTAGCATACAGGTTCTTTTTACACATATAGTGGGAACTGTAACGTTTGTTCCGGAACATCAAAACGCCTTTCTTGCATACTGCCGATCAACGATGTATCACTATTGTTGGCAGACTACTCCGAGATACCTTTTCTATAAAAAACCCAACCATCATCTTACGACGTTATTCTACTCGTATCTGTTGCGACGAACAGCCAAAGGACACGTCCAGTTGTATTTTTATAGGCAGTTGCATTTCGGTTAACATCTGCGATTGCCAACTGACTCAACTTGACTATAGAAGTGCATTTTGTAACTTAATAAACTGTATGTCTTTACGTTAACACTTAATATGAATATGAATTATTAAAATCTCTCAGGATCATGTTTGTACAGTTCCCGCTTATAACAGTTTGTTTCCGGTGCGTGCACTACAAGTGGCACACATCTTTATTGTCAGTTTAGCGAAAACTGGTAACCATTAGGGGAGGCCCAGGTGAGAACCCGTGCAGCCCAGACAGAAGCAGAACAACGACAGAATGCGATTGGCAGACATCCGGATGACCAATTAGTTTGTTTTGTACATATTATTTAATACCCCCTCTCCTTATATCTTTCAATAAACGAACTACCACTGCTGAGGCCTTTTCCTCACGTCTCGGTTACGTGGGATATTGCGTGCAAGTGCCAGTGTGGTCCAGTGCTTACGTGATCCAGTCCGTGACTGCGAATCAGTGATTCGTATTCCGTGATTCGTATTGCGTGCTTCGTATTCCGAGTTCAGTGCGTACTACTATTACCATTACCAGAATCACTACAAATAGGTCCCGCGCCAGTATGACCACGCAACACTGGTGTACTCCTTGCTTCACATTTCACTTCATCACACCGTCAAATAAGCTTCCCTTTCTTAAAACACACCTTGGCGTGATGAACAGCAGGCACGGTGGACACCATAGTCACGAGGACCTACTGTTCAGTAATGGGAGCCGGCAATGTAAGCCCTTCAGGATTTGGAGTGGCAACCCATATAAGGCCCCTCTAAGTCAGGCATGGCAGTAAACCGGACGACAGCAAAACTGTCTACCACCAAAGCTGGGTGGTGGTGACAAGACTCGAACCTCGGACTATATGGGGCACACCGGTGACAACGAACAGAGCACTACACCACCATCAATGGTGGAGGATAAGTGGCAAGTTGCAAATAAATATGGCGTCAGAATATACAGGGTCATCAGGGAAGGCATGCAGACCGAAATGACAAAATGCGTTATTGCAAATTACCACCGCCCTCAAGGTATTCGAGAAATAAATTAATTTCTCACAAGTTGCTCCCACAGTTGAACATGACGGATTGTAATCAATTAACCTATTATCTTAAGCGATCTATCCTTGATACTCTGGTTTCCTTTATGCACTGCATTCGGTCGTCACTCGATAAAAAATGCCAAGCTATAAGAATGTTCCTTTTTGGACTACAGTGACACATTTGGAAGTGTTGTTGGTGTTCAGCTTCTGTCTATGAAGTCCCTTCGTCTATTATTTCCTTTCGAAAGCAATGTACATGCTACGGTGCTAGTCTCCTCAACTTTAGCTTACGAATAAGAAATTCTTCAAGGAGCCATTTCGTCTCCTTTCTTCTTTTCCACTTACTCAGCTTCCGCGCCTGCGGTGACAACATCTTTGGTTTACCACATTCAAACAACTCCGTTCTCCCCACTTTTCCGCTTGATATCTCACCACTTGACGATCAATCTTCTGCACAACCTTTCGTGAATTATTCTGAATGTATTGATGTTTTCTTTTCTTTTATTCCTAGTCATACTCTTACGTATTATACAGTGAAAAAAATTCTTACAATAATCATAGCCATTGGCTCATTTTAAAGTCAATATTCGGAGGTAGAGAGTAATGGGACTGTATGTGTATGTGTTTGCATGTGTGTTTGTGTAGAAACGTTTAACGTGTTAGTTTATGTGACCTTTCCCCACCTGGGTCAAGTGACATGTCATGTTCCGTCTTGGTTTTCACACACGGCCAAGGTAATTGGAGCGCCTGCACCAATCGCTTTTGGGCACACAGGTCGGGGCCTAGTAAGCGAATGGCGATCGCCTCGGCCATAGCTAGTGTCCAAACTCGGGCCGCCCTCGAGCGACTGATTGGAATACGATAAACCACATCAAAAGCTTTCTCCGGATCGATCTTGTGGCCGGTGTCGACGAGATGCCCCACAATCGCGCCTGAGATACAGCCGGTTTTTCCCTGACTCAACCGTCGCGGGTGGTGCTCCTTAACACGTTGAGACAAACGCCTTACCGTACAACCTATGTAACAGACGCACTTAAAAGAGTAGATTATCATGGATGAGGTCAGTTTCGGCAGTTTGTCTTTCATTTGCATTCGCATCACCGGCGATGTAGAGAACACTGGTATAAGTTTGGCTGCGGGAATAGTGGAATTCACAGCCGCTCTCAGTGATTGTACTAGGCTCTCGGTATGTGAGTCCCCCTTAAATGGGATCCTTATGAATAGTTCTTTCTTGGGGACACAGATGGCGTTTTCCTTCCCCGAAGTGAGCCGAATATTCTTATCAATGAACTTCTCCGGATAACCAGGATTATCCGAAAACAATTGTTCGCTCACCGACTCGTTTTCTCAATGCTATCATGGGAATATTCAAGTTTTACTTTCTCTTCGTAAGGGTAAATTATATTCGGATTCTCTTTAGATGTCCAGGCGACCTAGTGTATATATTCATGTCTTCATTTTTAAGTGGTATTTGGCAGCTGATTTTGCAACTGAAGTTAAAATAAAACAATTTCTTGACCTGGGTCATCAAAGAGGGCATCTAATAGCCGAGATGACTAAACGTGGTACAGTAAAATACCATCGTGTTTCTTCTTCTAGCAGCCTGACAATTCATTGAGTGCAGTTGGCAGCCGCAGTTAACAAATTATATTTTTCCCTTAACGAACTACACTTTACGAGTCCATATTCTGAGATGGCACCAATAATACGTAGGTTGCTGCCCCTGCTACCGACAAACGTGCAACGTGATTTTTGACCTCGAAGAAGACGTCTACCGCTTCGGTCAGAAAATAGGCTTCAATTCGCAGGAAGATGATGCGATCACCGAATGCACCACTCTACCCTGCCATTCGTTTACATATTATTCTCATTCATCACATTCTATCGCACAACGTCTTCGAAAGTCAGCTTCTTTGTCGCTCTGTTTCCCTGTTAAATCCTGTTGCAATATCCGGTGCTGGGCATGAGCACTGACTTGGTCGTCGACCGCGCGTAATTCAATGGTATCCATGGGACATGAAAAGGGAGACAAAACACACAGAGACGCGTACGCGTACTAGCACTTGCGATGCGTATGACCGAGGCATGTCTCACAACTGTCTCTCCGCACTTCAGTTGGAGAAGGAGAAATCTGTGCTGCAAGTTGGTCATCCAGACATCGTTATGCAGCTTGAACAGTGCATGGGACTGATGCGTACCGATGAGAGCAACGGGACAGTAGGACATTATACTTGGACATCTTGCAATAGTGCTAGGAAAACTTGTCCTGATATTTAGACAACAGAAATAGTGAAAACCATTGAGTAAGTTCCTAAGTTGCCTCCGGTACTTTTGTAACAGTACAGCGTTGCCGAATCATGGCGTTGAGTGGCACATGGGCTACAGTTGATCTTTCAACAAGAGCAAGGTGACAGCGAGGACGTTTCGTTCATCAAAGTTCTCATCATCATCATCATCATCCACATCATCCAAATTATCATCATCATCATCATCTAAATCATCAAAATTATCATCATCATCAGTCGAATCATCATCAACCGAGTCATCATCATCATCATCCGAATCATTATCATGAACAGGTAAAATGTTTTTGCCTTACAAACCAACAAGCACAGTGAATCACCCCTCTTTGTACTAAAGTGTCCGATGCCACTTGTATTACAAACATCCACATCTTATACTAATAATTTTAGGGCGATAAGTTCAATTATAAGATTACCATGGAACTTGACTCACAACTTTAGCCTCTGCCTAGATGTTCGGGATAGACGGGTACTTTGGTAAAAGAGGATCTGAACAGACTACTACATGTACGGACTTGAATTGTTGGATCAATATCAAACAACTATGCTCACAGTAATCTTTCAGTTTCTCCCTGAAAGATCGCGTGGACAATGACAGGATATATTACCAGAATCGGCTTTTTATCACAATATCACAATAAAACGAAGCCCTGTTAAATACCAACCTTTCATTGAGCGATCTAGCTTACAACAGACTAGAAGACACAACAGTAACTATTCATCCTGGTTCTTCTGGGGTCGCTCGATTGCGCACATGCTCTGGTCAATAGATAAAGCAGAATTGCAGTATTTTCATGTCAGTGGGATTCTCGAATCAGCGAGACTTTCCGGGTAGGCGACGCTGATTAAATTCACGGTAAAAGATAAGTTTTCGGTTAGATTATTTGAAGATACTAAATTAATTTTGATATTTATAGATGTATACCCGAAGCGGATATAACCTATTCAAACTTGGTTCACACAAACAAACCGTATGAGCGTTCCATTGCAGATGTTATAGATTACGCAACAAAACGATTAGTTCCAACATATCGAATGAAGTCACTGTGCACCATACGGACGTGATTTGACAGTTTACCATCGAGGACTGAATGATCTCCCGATGAAGGGCTACAAACTAGAAAACACTCTTCAGCGTACGCATCTGTTTCGTGCACATTTATGGAGAACCATGCGAAATATTTGTTTACCGATTAGACGCGTACATCGGGAAAGTTTTGCCAGCTTAGCTCCTTCTACCAGAATTCCATAGATTGGGCTAAGTATTTTCCGGAGGGGGGGGGGCAGGGGTGTGTGCTCAAGTCAAATCAAGTCAGTAGTAGCTTTATGAATTCAGATAGACAAATGTTCGGTAGTTTACACAAAATCTGTGGACGCAAATTTGCAAAACTATACAAAATGAAACTGAACCTCCTAGAAACCGTTCTGTGGAAACTTTCTCCGTGTCAACATGTAGACGTGCAAGATATGGCAAAACTGAATTAGGACCTGAAGAGGTACATGCAAATTAAAGTTTGAAACTGGAGCTTGTGGATGATGTCGATACAGATTTGGAAAATTGTAATATTCGGAATAGGAATCGAAATCGAAATCGAATAGCGCGAACTCGTATCGGACTGAAAACCCACCGAATAGCAGCGCAAAGTCAGGTAGAACCAAGACGGGCTGTGGATTCAGTTAATTCTATTCAGAAAATCATGGCAATATATATTACAAGCAACAAACAATCATTGGTCGATTCTTGAATGTCCAATCGACAAGGATATGGTTTATCTGTTTGCCTGCTTGCACTCAGCCAATCCGGATGATGCCAATTGAGACCACAGGGTTGGTCGGTTATCCCGCTTCTTGATTGGTTACCTGGAAGCTGTACCGCGGTGCGTGCGTACTCATTACACGATCATCATAACTTTCCTCCCTCAACAGTGTGTCATCAATTTGACTTGCTTTTCGTTTTGATCTCCATAGCGTTGCGCTGGTCGAGGCTTCCGATTCAGCCGGGTTTATTGCATCTTCGTGTTCAAGATCATGACATTGGGGAACCGCAGTGTCCGATTCAGGCAGTTCAGAATTGGTAGGGTTATCCTCTTTTTCATGGGGTTCCGATGCACCGGCAGTTCGTTCGTCTCTGAAATGCATCTGGTCGATGTGCCATCCGTGGGCCGGCAAAACCGAATTAAGATCTGAAGAGTTACATGCAAATTAAAGTTTGAAACTGGAGCTTGTGGATGATGTCGATACAGCTTTGGAAAATTCTTCGTGTAATGGGTGATGAATGTCTCAGATTATTATGGACAGAGTCTGCACTTTTATCGCTAGCGATGCTATTACATTTATAGATGTGTTTTAGAGATCTTGCCGGTAAATAAACTTCCTGTTTCAGTATATCGGGGAAAATCACCGGGGAGCAGTTAAACCAGTGTATGAGTACACATGCATTCACGAATCTAAAGTACTCGTGATCAGCATGAAAAATATGAAAGCGTTCTCACTTTACAGAATTTGTTCTGAATGAACAGTGACCATGATAATTTGTGTTACACTGCAACACAAAGGTATTTTACCATTGCTGTTGTCAATATGAGTTCATGATTGGTATAAAGGATGGGAAACCTGTATAAGAATGTTTCGTTGGCCAACAGGGAAAACACAACATTCTGACATTTTTAGAGGCGTTTAATTACGGAGAACGGGACACGGACCAACTAACAATGTCGTTTAGGTTGCTTTGAATTTCTAAAGCCTCTTCAGGGGTCGGTGCTTTGTGTCCAAAACAATATCATTTGTTTATTTAGAAAGAATCGGGAATTGTTTGACATACATTGAAAGGAGAAAGGGAGAAGGAATTGCAACTTACAGAACACAAGAAGCCACCGGGCCATTTGAATGTTTCTTGCCGTTCAGGCACGTGAAGTGTCTTCTGTCTGATAAAATTTTGGATTAATAGCACTTTCTTCAATCAGGTTGAGCAATGACCAACCAAGACCTCAGAATGCGTTTTTGTCGTCTAAGAACACCATTCTACCGGTGGTACACCTGGAGATAGTGTATGAACAAATGTTAAGACCGCGGTTTCAGTGAAAACCTACCATTGCAAGCATCTATCAAATAAGTTGAGTATGACTGACGTGCAGGCGATGGTACGCTACTTCCCAGGTTCCTTTTCTCTTGCTAATTTTTTATCCCAAACGGCTTCCTTAACAGTACCGCTTAATCGATTATTGGGGAGATTGACAGGAAAAATGAGCTTGCGTGATAACTGTTTTTGTGTGTGATGTGGTCGAATCTGAATCCCAAACTGCTTGAGGAAGACAGGATCTTAGGGAAACTGTATCGTTCTCAACCAAACACAATGGAAAGGAAAATTAAGTTCTGGGACTGTGTGTTGTGGTCAAATATGGGCGAGGATAAAGAACAGATGGTTTACACACGCAAATCGTGTCACCAATCGTGACTACTGTGTCCTCCGGTAACCACAAACTTCAGTGGTCCAGTTGTCAATCTCCAACGAGTGAAGATGAGTCATCAACAACTCTATCAGCTAAATAACCGTCAACATCATACGAGGCTATTCGGTGAACATGACATTTCGGATACCACTGTGCCTGATAATGACCCAACTTTTATTGAGAAATGGTTTTGGTTGATCCTAAGGCAGTGGTGTTCATCAAGTTATCGCCTCAGAGGAAGTGCGCACTAACTCCAAAACATGTATCTTATTATCTGCAATACTGATGGGGATCTGAATTCACTCAAATCTACATTTACTGCTACCGGAGTAAGATAAACCCATTTGGTATTGTTGGGCTGACGTGACGATACGATACCGAGGATCCAGTAATTTGCATAAGCCACGAATGACCGCATGGTTGGAGACAATGAAGGTAATGGCTACGAACCGACAGCAGTGGCGGTCTAGTTGTCACTTCTTATCAAACCAGAATGCTTCAGATAGTATGTATGCACAGTTGGACTGTGTACTCTGCATGTTGACCATAGAGGTTCGCTTTCTTTTCCCGTACCTAAAAGCTAGTCCAGTTCATATTCCCGTTACGCATTCTCCCTTACCTTGGATGGAATATGAGTTTGGCAGCGATCAATGAATTTCGCCTCACTGTATTACGCTGTATGGTGATGATAAAGATGATACGTCTGTTGAATATATCTGAATGATGTGCACCATCGAACTGCGTGGAGTTGATAATCCAGTGATTCGATTTTGCAAGTGGATGATGGGAAGACTATAGTCAACCGCTTTCATTCGCCGTTGAAACAGACCGCTGTCTGGGGATAAATCGAGGACTAAGAGAAAAGTAATGTCTTCTGATTCAATGTCTACACACACGTACACACAGATGTATCAATTTTTGACGAGACAGGTTATTCATTATTCTTTTCGTGTAGTGAATTTGAGTTATACAGACTTGTACAGTAACTTATTACTCTGTGTTTTGAGGCAACTGTTTCAGCCCTCTGAATATTTTCTCTTCGTACC